>NDFZ01005227.1:68291-101034 GCA_002192655.3 Mamestra configurata | reverse complement strand
GGCTGGGGCGTTAGGTTTGACTCTCTCTCACGCGGCCCGCCTCCTCCTTCGCTTGCATTATTGCTTCGCAGAAGAAGGTGACCGCTTCCCATACCCCTTCGCTCCGGACCATGGATTGAACCAGGTCGGGCCGGATGCGTGAGGTAACCGCCGTCGAGGATACGGCGGTGTCCAAGCAGGGCAGACCTCTACCGTATGCTCCACTGTGTCCTCCGTCCGTGTGCTCCCGCCGAATCCGAAACAGGAAGCTCCCGAAACATAGTGATCACCATGGCACAATGCTCAAATATCTTATGTTATTATATAATTATTATATTATCTAAGGTGATGGTGGTGGTGGTGGCGATTGTGGTTTCGTTTTTTCATAGGGGCGTTCGGAACCCAATAATTAATTCGATAATCCTACTGATTGTTCATGAACAGTCTATTATATTATACAACAGTACAATGCTGGCATAATAATACCATACACAGTAAAAGCTAAACCTGGAAACTCTAGACTTTAAAGAACACTTTTCATGAAGCACTCACTGAAATTGGTTCTCAATTACATACCCCACATTAGTCTTGATAGTTGATGACAAAATATTCATTAACATTTATGTTTAATCGGTAAAATAACTTCAAGTATTGATCACCAGTATCAGTTAGTCTCTCAGCTAGACAACACAACAACAATGGTGTACGAAGAACTTCAAATAATTTACAATTTCTTTAAGTCCATCATCTCGGTGAACACTGTTATGTATTTCCGTCTTTTAGGAGGACTCTACTACAACACAAGTTCAAATAGAATCGTCAGTGTCACCGCAGCTGTGTACTGCCTGGCTGCATCTTCATTCATTACATATACTTTAATAAAACTGATGATAGCTGAAGTGAACGCGATTCTCGCCATTAAATTTACCTTTGCATTAATTACCTACTGCTCATGTGTAGTTGTTTCACTGTGCACTAACTCAGAGCATTTTCAAGTTTATTTGAATGATATGGAAGCCATTGACGTTTTATTTGGAGTAAGACCAGATTTAGACATACCAGTCACTAGAGTTTTGTTTGTAGCGGATATAATAGTCCAGTTTGCCGTAGACGTATCCGTTCCAGATGCAGAGTCCATCTCAATCATTTTCTTTGTAGTTTCCTTTTTTTTATTATTATGCGGAATGACTGCTTTCGCAAGAATTATGATGTTTGAGCTGTTGTGGCATAGAGTGAGGATGTTCAGACAATATTTAGAGAACACTCTGCCACGAGTGTCCAGGTTACAGGATGCCAAAGAAGCAAGAGATAGCATAAGGCAATGTATGTGTATTTACAAGAAAATATTGGATACTGGCAATAAGTCGAAGATACCTGTGAAGACTATGGTTTGTATTCAATTTTAAAAATTTCTTGAATGTTCCTCTTCCTAAAATTAAATGCATTTTCTTACTTTTCAGCTTATTTTGACTATGTTTGGAATATTCCCGAAAATAATTGCGACAGTGTACGAAATTATTGCGGATTTGAAAATGGAGGTAATTTCTATAGCATTTTTACTACGAAATTTGCTTGTTCTAATCGACGTTTCATTCGATTCATTGCCTATCACATCACAGGATGAATACGCGAGCGTTCCACGGTACCGCGAGCTGAGTATGGACGTGTTCCTGCCGTGCGTGCCGGCGCTGCTGGCGGCGCTCACCCGCGGCGAGGTCAAGCGCATCAAGTTCCTCATCGGCAGGCAGATGCTCACTTGCCAAGGTAACCAAGAGTTTGATATAGTGCCAGACAGTAAATGTTAACTCAAGTTATAGCGTGTTCTCTCAGTGGCTAAGGTCTCACCTGCACGCGGTGGTGTATTCAAAGATGACAAAGTGACTAAGTTAGTTATCGCTTTCCCCCTTCGAGCAAAAATGGTGATGAATGCTTTATCTGTGAAGGAACAGTCCTGTGCCTTGCGGTGGACACTAACAGGCTGGTAATATTTTGTACGACAGACGATCGCGTGCGAGAAGTTCTGGACGACAGCCTGGCGTTCCTGGAGCACCGGCCCTGCAGATACACCGTGTGCCGGTTGTTCTCTCTGGACGTGGGCATGGTCGTCAGCCTCCTCAACCTCTATGTCACCTACTCCCTCGCGACGATACAGTTCGGACATTTCTACAACTGATCACCAACATCGCGACTAAGAATGCACTCAAAGTACCTTTGTCATTCCATAAAAAAATATAATAAGTTACGCGAAATACTAAAGAATTTAAATAAATATCATATCTTCATCATTAAATTGAAGCTTTTCCTTGTAAGCAAATACTGCTGTAGTATTAGCGAATACTCAAATGATAAATTAAGTAACTTCATAACTATCTATTTGTACCTACAAATATTCACTATTAAAGATAGGTGAAGCCTACCTACTCATTATACGAAAAATAAAATTTCTAAATAAATATGAAGCGTCTAATAAATTATTTACCTTAGGGTTAATAAATATTAACTACGTAATAAATTAAAATAATAATGAGTACATTAAATAATAATGAATAATTTAAAAAATAAATGGTTTTTGCAATGTTACTAAATAAATAGATGTATATTATGAAAGTTATCACATTAAACACCCAGTGGTCTTCCCCCTCTCTCCTTTGATCTGTGCTGTGCTCGACAGGGTCCATAATAGTGTCTGTCACCGGAAAATGGAAAACTCCGTAAGAACATAAAATATCTTGAGAGATAACTTTCGATAAATTGTCAACTGAACATTTGGAATACCTTTTTATGCATATAAATATGATAGTCGATAATCTCTCGAAGTCATTTCGAGAAATTGTGGACTGACGTAAAATGGCGACCAATCAGAGCACAAGTGTACAATTGATCCATTTTCGTGTGATAGTAAACCTAGAAACAAGGCTCTTATTGGTCTATTCAGAAAAAACAAAAACCAATGAAGGACCAAGTTTCCAATTTAACTATCATACCAAAACAGATAAATTGTAGACCAGAGAGCCGATTGATCTTCAGTTTATGTCAGTTCACAATTTTTCGGAACAGACGGAGATATTTTATAGAATAGAAGATGTTGATTCGTATAATTGCAGAACAAATGTTCATTTGACAATTTATCGAGAGTTTACAATCTCTCAAGATATTTTGTAATCTTACGTAGTTTGCAATTATCCGGTGACATGACATAATAATTATTTCCCTAACCACTATATACATTATGGTACGCAATAAAGAATAGCGAATTGAATTGAATCACTACATTAGTCTTTGATTGTTACGCGCGCTGTGAACTTTTGATTTCATTTAAACTAGTCCTAATGTACCTAACACTTTTTACACAAAATGTTACCATGTTAAAGTTCTCGGAGTTACCATTGCCTCTATAGCTCTACAAGCTTAGCTGACAAAGTTATAGAGGCAGTGGTCCGAACATGTTTTTCGAAGGACCGGTGACCATTAAAATAGACAAATATGGACCATGTCAAGGTCTAAGCAGCTAGACGTCGATGGACCGACGAGCTTTAAGTGCCCCTCTGATGATCAAGTTACAATTCTAATCATCATCAATTTTAATGTTTCTTTATGTCTCGAAACATAAAAAATATGCAAATGCAACAAGTCTTTCACGGCTAGCTGCAGTCGGCGGGCGCGACATGTATATCGTTTAGGGGAGACCGTTGGAAGCGGTCCGGCGGTCATCCGGCACCGGCAGCCGGCGGGCGCTCCCTGTGGGTCAAGGACGCGTGGTAGCTGACACTGAGCTAGTTCCGAACGTAATGAGGACGAACTGAATATGTGCGAAATTGTGTTTATTGCCCACGTTTACTTAACTGTACTTTATGATCATAATAAATGTCTAATGCTAAGAGTTATGGTTTTTCATTTATGCCCTTTAGGTCTGTGCTTGTGTCGACAGAGTACTTGTGATGGATGACGATGAAGAAAGAAAAAGTGAATGTTTTGTGTTATGAATGGAAAAGGGCGAATGAAAAACTGTGAATAGGAGAGGATAGAAGAGGTTGACAACTTACGCCTAATTCGTTGCTATTATAAGTTGCTATTATAGAACATGAGCAGAAGAGAAGAGAAGAGGCTAAGCAACCGGTTAATTTTGACAAAAATACACAGCCTGTATTATTACACCACCAGAAAGTGTCGCTACTAAGGATCAAATTGTGGCTCGAGACTCCTTTCAGTGTTTTTCATTATTCCTCATAGTTTCGGATCTGGCCATCCACACACACTTTAAAAATGTACCGTACACACATTACAGACAAGTGAACAAGTTGCCGAAGGTGTCGTCAGCGACGTGCTGGGTATCGCAAACACAAACACCAGTCAATAGACTCGCTATTAATAGACGAGGAGACACTCATTCATGATTGCACTGGTGTGGTGTTATGTTATCATTGTCCTATAAACATTTTTGGTGCACAGGAGTAATTGCTTCGAAGACATACGAAGATAAACCTTAATGTCCAAGGTTCGGTTGTTCGTACACTGTATAGTGCCTACATATCCTATGCCATTGATGAATACGTACTTCTAAACAATCATTGCATCGGGCGGCCTGAAAAGAACTCCAACCTGATTATACAATACCTTTTTTACTTAAATAAAAAACTAATACATTACACATGTTTAGCCTTCACCCATAGCGTTTACAGTCCTTCAAAACTATTGTCGCGTAACATGTGTATTGTCGAATAGTCGCCGTGCCACTGTCTGCTGGCTGCCGGTGCCATATGTGACAGTGACGGACAAGGTCGGGGAAAACAGGCTAAACCTCCGCTTTTCATATCAGACAGCGATGTGGAAATGTATTGTAACAAGTTAACAGCTTCGGGGGAAATTATTAGTTCAAACAACTATCGATTTTTATAGCCTTGTCTGTTTGGAACTGTTTCATATAATATGAGGTATAAGATTGATTGAGGGAAGAGGTGTCCTAGATAAGTACTTATATATACTTGACCATTTTGAAGTAACTAGGTAGGTACTAACTATTAGGTAGTTACTGTTGAGTCTAATAAAGTCATGCATCGATCTGAATGATTGACAACTAAACAACACGGACGACATATTAAAACCCAATTACAGATTTGATAAACTGATAGATATCAAAGACGGTTTCGAATGACAAGACACAAACAATGGAAGCTAAACAAACGAACACAATCTAGTAGGCGTGGCAGGGAACGTCTGACTACCATACTTCAGCTTACAGTACTTAGAGCACAGCAGAGCACGATAGCACACTTCTTTATTGACCAAAGTAAAAAGCCAATTCATTTATTTCAACTAGACCATTAAAAGGCACTTTTGAACGTCAAACCGACCGACTTCAAAAAAGGAGGAGGTTCTCAATTCGTCGGCATTTTTTTTTATGATGTTGCCCGATTACTCAAAGATGGCTGGACCGATTTGGATTTAATGTTTTTTTGTTTGAAAGGGTATACTAGGTACAGGTCGCAAAGTCAACTAACTGTAAAGCTACTAAAACGTGAAGTTATTTTAGTAACAAGAACAAGTTGTTGAAAGAAAAAGGTTCAAGGCTCAACTCTAATTTTAAAGATTTTCAGGTTAATTTGTATTTTTGGAGTTTACTCCTTAAGAAACGATTTTCATACTTCGCCCGCGGTATGAAAATTTTATGAAGAGTAAAATCGAGCGTTAACTAAAAGTGAGGCGTTACGTTCCTTTGCGCAACGTACTTTGCGCACCTTTTACTTCGAGACTATATATGTGTATATATACAAAGTACAGGTACTCAGCTTATTTAAGCTACTTTCATTTACCATCTTTTTACAATAATAGTTCTTAAGCAGTAAACTCCAGTCGTGCGTCGGAGCTGACACACACACTTTTTTTTAGCTTATGTTTTATATTTATAGTCCAAAATAGTTCCTACATTGTTTAGTATATTTACCTTCCTAATTAGGTTTTTCTTAATTAAAAACCTCTGGCATACGGTCACACGCGCACCACTAAACTATCGACCCATACCTAAGATTAGATGAATAATGGAATAACGCAGGCTACCTACAAACATATAATATAACATATCTATAATTAAAAATCCATTGATAACGCGTTTGTTATGTATGGCAGAGGTAGTTAATAAGTCATTATTACCATTATCAAAAGTCGTTACTCCACATTCTCTGGTATTTCGTAACGATGCACTGCTGCAGTAACTTCGTCTTCATGTCATCACGAAGCCTCTCACCGGTCCGTCTGGCTCTAACATTATATTCAATCATGGAGGTGTTGGTTCTTATTACGGAACCTTTCGTAAAGGAGCCCGTTATTTCAAAATGTGTTTTTAAACTTCATTCTTTGAAACATACACTTAAAGAGCCAATTATCATTGTAATCTTTCGAAAGCTTTGGGTCTACAAATTTATTAAAAGCAAATTGTTTTATTTTCGTTAAATGTCAAGGCTCTCAATATTTAAGTACTGTGATATCATCTCTATGTTTTGTTGAAAATTTGAGCTGGACGAGGGAGGTCATCGTTGCGAGTGTTGCAACGAATAGTCTAACACTACGCTTGGCGTCTGGCTCCGAATTGCCTTGGACCAACGTACCTATATAATGGAAATACTATTTCAAAAGAAACGAAGAAACGGATTTGAGATGCATATCGACCCTCGGTTTTGGAGGATGGCTTAGGGAAATGAATTACAGTCTTTTGTTTCACGCCGTAAAACTTTCACAATCATTACAAAAAAGCTCAAACGATCGCTTGGATTAGCTGGAAACATCTCTAATCTCTGGACTCTTTCAAAATTTAAACTTTAACTTCCAGTTTCCTGCCATATTCCTCCGTTTCCGTCCAGTTTTTGACAATGACCGCAAATAATGGTACCTAGCTATTAACTGGTCTAGATCCAGACAAAACACTGCGACAACGACGACTCCAGACGGGTTAGTCAGCGCCACTTCAAAGGTAACGCGATCTGCCTCGGTCTGTGTCAATGTCAGACCGACTTATTCCGACATGCAACTAGAATAAAACCAGTTTGACTACTTCAGACCATTTGAGAAAGCAACGTGAGGAAACGTTGATTGGATTTCAATTAAACTTTTACGAATGTTAATTGATGGATTGAAAATGTCAAAGTCAATTTATCTCTTGACTTAATTAGGCGTAGTTAATATAGCCTGTCATGGCGGGTTCTAGAGTAAGAGAGAGCATATTTGGATTGCTATGAGAGATTGACAATTTAATTGAGTTTCTCGCTGTTTTATACTTTTGCCCGCAACTTCGTACGCACATATGCCGTTTTTTCCCGTTACCATATATCCTATACCCGTTTGTATAGCCTTCCTCATGAATTTGGCTATCATATAAATAATTTCCAAATCCGACTGGTCATTCCAGAGATTAGCGTGTTCAAACAAACAAACCCTTCGGCTTTATTATATTGGTATATATTATATAGATAGATTAACATCTACCTAAGTTCTTCTAATTTGGCGTCATCGCTCCTTTTTGTTTTCAACGGTTCTTACAAGTTGTAACTCAAAGAAAACTTCAATATATACTTATGTAGGTAGGTACCTAATGCCTGTTGCTATTCCTATATTCAAGCACAATGTCGATTACCTAAATAGAAAGAAAGAAGAAAGAAAGAAAACTAGTTTATTTGGCACACACACAGACACACATTGTAGATACAAATGAAAGACAACTTAATTTTAAAACAAAAACATTGTACGCCCCGCGGCTGCGCCAAATAGGTCCAGTTCAGCAAAATGCCAGACAACTAGGAGTTGCCTGACGCTGGTTTTCAACTGAACCTTCGTTGAAGTGTACGGATGTAAATCAGTTTTGTAGGTGTGAAATGTACTTAAATGTAGATAAATATAATTACAAATGTTAATGTGCAGTAAACGATATATATAAGTTAGTGTAAATAACAAACAAAATAAAATAAAAGAAAGCAGTTTGAACAACATACAACCACACAAAAACATAAATAAAACAATAAAGCGCTTATACACGTGTTAACATGTCAAACATTCACTACGCATCGTAGATCGAGAACTGCATTGTTTACCTCTATAAATCTGGCAACACCGACGATGGCGCGGGATCAAAGTTGCCAGCGCACAATAAACCGTAGCGCCGACGTCAGACCTCCACACGGCGCGGTGTGTACCGTGTGACGGCAGTTTAATCCTCGGCTAGCGGATAACGTGGAAACTGTCTGATGTTTTTCACTTTCAGTCAGTTCCGTTTGAGTGATGTAGTGCAAATTGCGACGGACATACAGGTGGAATCAATTTAACATGTTAAATAGACAAATCAGTGATGAAAATAATGTTTTAGCAAGGATAAGATTGGCAGTGACCGAGGATTGAACATAGTCTCTTGAATTGACACAATCTGACAATTATGGTTCGTCCTTATATTGCAACAGGTTGATGATAGTTAAAATTAAAAGAAAAAAATATAATCATGAGGGTTTCCACGGCCAATAATTCCATGCTCCTCAAGTAAATTGATCATGTACCATACTTTTTAATCTCATGAGTCAAATGCTGCACTCCAAGCCAATAAATGGAAATAGCCTTGTCGCTAGTTGGAAACCACATGCGTTTAAGCAGAAATACCACTTAGGTACACATAGTATATATTATTTTACGACATGTCATGACACGTCTGTCCGCGATGACTTGGTAAGTACATAATTAATACAAAGTTAAAAAGAATGCTTTACTACAAGTACTTACAATTGTTTTATTGCTTATAAAACGTCGGTTTGCAAAACATAAATTCCTCCAGCGTGCAGACTATATTGTACGCTCTCACAACAGGGTATTGTGAACTTTATCGAGTTAGATTTAGTGGTGGTTTTGATTTGTGATGTGGAGAAGAGCGTTGTTCGTGCCGCCTGGGCCACGCATGATTAAATCTGGATGCATGGCGGCCTTCGCCTGAATTGGCAGGTCGCTGAGGTATTACTGAGTTTGTGGTGAGACTCCGTGAGACGCCACCTCAGTCAGAACCCGCTCATTGACGACACGCGATTCTCTGCCGAGGGGTTAACAGCCAGACAATCGATCTACGTTAAGTCACCTGTTTAACTCATTTTCATACGGACAAAACTTCGAAGAGTTGAAAAATAATGGCCTGTAAATCTGTACCAGTTAAATAAACTTTACAAATATCTCAGCAGCACTTGACATGTCCAGATGTGATAGGTTAATTACTATATGATAAAGCTTCATGTCGCTAGCGCCTGGTGTGCCTCGTCCCCTGTCCCGGAGAGCGCAGCCCTGACCCACATACGTGGCGCGTGCACATGGGGTTACCCCACGGGAACACCTGCTGTGGGAAGTTCGGGCACTTGATTGCTAATGTGTTGTTGAGGTGCTACGATAATTTTTACCGGATAATACAATTACAATCAGAATGTAAAGAATATTAAGCTAAGATCCTCTGGCATGTACCTATGAGCGTTAAATTAGACCAAAAGACAGACTTTTCTAGACTATCAGACAGCGTGAACAATATTTGTACTTACCTACCTACTTATTGAATGAAATAACAGCTTCAATCAGAAGGTCCTAGTCTCTACTCTATATATGTATGCGGGCTATGATAATGTATGTTTATTGGCAACAAATCTACAACGCAGAGCAGTTGCTAGTTTACTACTATCTCATTGGATTACCTACCCTTAATACCTTGACCCTAAAGCAGTCGTTCGGGACACCATGGAAATCATCAACATCATTGCTTCCGTTGTTCGGAACCATCTGCACGTATGAACTAACTTAGTTAAAGTAGATCCATTGTCCAAGTTAATATTACCGAATGTCTAGACTTCCGCGCCCTTGAGCCGCCACCTGCCTCGGACGAGAGCTAAATAGTAAATAGTCATAAATCTGAAACCGGCGTCTATGTGCTCCATACATTACTACAACTCGATTTGAAGCTATAAAACATGATTATAGTCCGCCTGAGAGCTGTTTTGTTGCGTTTCTTTTATCAGCGGCTGACTAGATAAATCAATATGATTTGGATGAACTTGGTTTAAAGAACGATATTATGATGGAGTTTCTGTGCGTCAATATTATTACTCATCATAGATTTATGATCTTTTACGAAGAGACGCGTCGTCTCACAGATCCTTACAGCTTGTGGAGGAAGGAGTAGGATAGTTCCAAACTAAAGACTTAACAGACATTCTGACGTACAGAGGTTTGCTGCTCTGTTGTGCTGCAGTAGAAGTTATCAAAGTTAAAAAAGATATTTTCAGACACTGCTCTGCATGGTTCTCATATAATGTATTGTGAATGTGAGGACTATGTAGATCACCCGCCATATTAGGGTTTCATTTGAGTTAGTCTGGCAGTTTGAGTTATTTATGCGGCCTACCCAAATGTCCTTACTTTAGTATTGTTCGTCAAATCGTTGAGCTCCTTAAAGTTCTTAGTTTGAGCTACACGATAACTGACAAATGCTTGCACTGTCTGGACAGGTCCACTCTAATCTGTGTGGCACTTTCCTGAAGAGGCCACCTCAGACATTAACCTACTTGATTCTCATATGATTTGACCAGTACAGATTGTATGAACTTTAAAGGAGACTTTGACCTCTGAGTTTTTTTCGTTGTTTCTTCTCAGGGTAGTCAGCTAGGAAACACCGGCCTAATCTAGCTTAAAAAACCAAAAAAGATTGACGTGTAAAAGTGTTATGTTTAACCTACTTGCTAGTTAAAATTCTCAGCTCATAATATTAATATTTATTACCAAAACACAAGAGGTCTACGCACGAAGACTCATAATTTTTGTCGTCAATTGTCTTTAGAGAACTATGATATTGTGATTTTAACTGAAACATGGCTGAATAATAGCGTTTTGAGCGCGGAGCTTTTTGACGATCGGTATATAGTATATAGAAGAGATAGAGATGGTAGGAAAAAGGACGGGGGTGGCGTATTGATCGCTATATTAAAAACAATTAACTCAAAACGTATGGTTCAGTGGGAAAGTCAATGTGAGGATCTTTGGATAACTATAGAGGTACCGTTTTTAAAATCTATTCGTCGAATAGCTCTGTGCGCAGTTTATTTACCACCCCCTGTGTTACGTAGTAGTTTGGACAATTTTTTGGACCGCTGTAACGTGGTTCTTGAACTGAAAAACTTGTGCGCCTGTATTGTCGGTGACTTTAATTTGGGTAATATACAATGGAATTTGGTATATGACGCAGAAAAAAATTATACTCCTCCTGGCATTGCTAATGTACTGACTGACTTTATTCACATGCATAAATTGTCACAACTTAATAGCATCCTGAACATGTCTGGCCGAATATTAGACCTTGTATTAAGTAATGTACCCACCGGTAGCGTTACTGCGGCCCTAAATTCCCTCAGCACCATTGATGTCCATCACCCCCCCATCGAAATCCTGATTACAGCGAGTGAAGAAACCCAACTTCCATACAATCCTCAGACTACAAAAATGAATTATAATAAACTTGATTACACGAAAATTTGCGAGAATCTAAACGATATAAACTGGGAACAACTGTTTGAAAAAATGGCTGATGTTAACGAAATGCTACGAACGTTTTATGACAGGCTCCTGCATAATATACATTTGCACGAACCCTCTAAACCTACTTTTAAATATAAAAAATATCCTCCTTGGTTTAATAAAAGCTTAATAAGAGCTTTAAAAGAAAAAGAAAAAATAAGATCTCGCTTCAAAGTCTATAAGAACCCTAGGGATGAAATCGAGCTCAAATTATTAGGCAAACGGTGTTCCAAATTAGCTACTGATAGTTATAATGAGTATATTAGAGACATTGAAAATGAAATACCTAAAAATCCGAACCGCTTCTGGGCATACATTAAAGATAAAAAAGGTGGCTCTAGCTCTTATCCAGCCACAATGACTAATGGAACCGTATTTACATCAGATGGTCCAGAAATTTGTGAAATGTTCGCGTCAAATTTTTCCTCCGCTTTTAGTAGCGCGACAGTGACCCATAGTGAACCTGAGTCCGATTTTCTTCATAATATGAAGAATAACAGTCTACCACTAACAGCACCTGTGATTGATCGCGATAGCCTGTTGAACAAGCTCAAACTATTGGATATTCGTAAAGGTGCTGGGCCTGATGGTATTCCGCCAATATTTATTTATAAATGTGCTCCTGCTTTGGTATCCCCTTTAACACTAATATTTAACAAGTCTCTTAGCTCAGGTGTTTTCCCTGATTTATGGAAAAAAGCAAAGGTTATTCCAATTTATAAAAGTGATCAAAAGGATGACATTAAAAATTATAGACCGATCTCTATCTTATCAACCTTTGCTAAGGTTTTCGAATCCTTAGTTTGTCCTTACATTCAGGCACATTTCAAATTGTATTTGAGCTTTTCTCAGCATGGTTTCGTAGGGTCTAGGTCTACTTGCACTAATCTGGCGACTTTCACAGAAATGCTATCGGATGCCATTGACTGCGGCAAGCAGATTGACGTGATTTACACAGACTTTAGCAAAGCCTTTGACCGCGTGCCTCACCATATACTTCTATCGAAGTTATCTGCGTATGGAATCACCGGTACACTTTACGACTGGCTTAGGTCTTATCTCGAAAATCGTTCCTTCTTTGTCGCAGTTAATGGTTTCCAATCGGGAACCTACAAAACATCATCAGGGGTCCCCCAAGGCTCACATGTTGGACCGGTTCTGTTTATTATGTTTGTTAATGATATCCCGCACTGCCTAAGATTCTCAGAATGTTTTATGTATGCAGACGATCTTAAATTCTCACGGATAATTGAATCTGAAAACGATTGTACATTACTTCAGAGGGATGTGGACTCGTTGGTTAAATGGTGTAATGATAATGAAATGAGCTTAAATATAAAAAAGTGCTACCACATGAAATACACTCGAAAAAAGAAAGCTACTGCTAGTGTATATCGCGTGGGCCCTAACGTTATCCAAGAGGTGGATCAAACAAGGGACTTGGGAGTTGTTTTCGACAGCGCCTTGACATTTGTACCTCATGTCGAGGGTGTCATCAAAAAGGCTTCTAGAATGCTAGGTTTTGTCATAAGGAATGTTGCTGGTTTTAAGCGTAATCGGACGAAGATCTTATTGTACAACTGCATCGTTCGTAGTATCTTAGAATACTGCAGTACGATTTGGAGACCTCATTACTCTACGCACATTCTTCGACTGGAGCGAATACAAAAGAGATTCCTCTGGCATCTAGCCTATGCAAGCGGAAATGCTAAAAGGATACGATCCTATGAATCCCGACTATCTTATTTTAAGATGGTCTCACTTGAGAAACGTAGAACAATCATTGACTCTTCCTTTGTTTATAAGCTACTCCGGTGCAAAATTGATTGTCCTCTACTACTATCAAAGTTTCAGTTTCGTGCTCCTGCCAGAATCCCTCGTGCTCCTATAACTCCTTTACACCCTCCACTCCGCAGAACTATACTGGGTGCAAACTCTGTCGTTCCTCGTCTTTGCAAATTATTAAATAACAGCAGTGATCTTATTGACGTGCATTTTGACTCATATGCCAAGTTTCATAGAACAACTATATCAATTGTTTAATTTAAATTTTGATTTGTTTTTGCTTGTTTTTACTTTTACTTTTATTTTAATTTTAACTTAAATTTTAATTTTGATTGTAATTTTGATTTTAATATTAATTGTGATAATAATTTGACTTTTGATTCGGATTTTAATTGATTTTGATTTTAATATTGATTGTGATTTTAACTTGGCTTTTGATTTCGATTTTAATTTTGATTTTAATATTGATTGTGATATTAATTTTACTTTTCATTTAGATTTTAATTTGTGATTGTAATTTAGATTTTAATATTGATTGTGATTTTAATCGACTTATGATTCGGATGTTAATTAATTTTGATTTTGATATTAATTGTGATTTTAATTTGACTTTTAATTTCGATTTTAATTTTTGATTGTAATTTTCATTTCCAATTTCGCTATTATGTACAGTTTCGATGTGTTTCTGTTTGCTTTTCGTTCTGTAAATCTCATTACGTAATGCTTTTATACCTATTAATTTTAGTTAAGTATTCAAATATTAATGTTTAATAATAGTTCAGTGCTTGTGGCACGTCTTATTTGTTTATGGGGCATGCGGTGCTAACCTGTAATTAATTGTTACACTAACCTTGGATATTATATACTTACTTTAAATGTTATCAGTGTAAACAATTGTTGGTTGGCCAATAAAGGAAAATAAATAAAAATAAAATAAATATCATTTATCGCAGCTGTTCCCAAGGGTTTGAATGGCACGGGTGCAAAACGCCCTGAAGTAACACTTTATATTGATCACAAAGCACAGGACCCGTCGATTGTGGCGACAATTGGGGAGCCCTGATGTTCAGCAGTGGACGTCTTTCGGCTGAAGTGAAGATGATGATGGACCTCAAAGGATAGAATTTCCACTTTCTGCCAACGCTCAGAAACTCGCAAACCAAATAAATATAAAAATGTAAAGGAATGAAAATCAAGTCTAGCGAGCCACGTGATGAACATAACGCTCGAGTAACAGCATCCATAGACATTCGATTATAATGCACCATGAAAGTTCTTCAGACTGAACTGTTTAACTTTCAGTTACTTGTTTATGACAGAAAGCGATGCTTCGTTTGAAGTAGCCGCCGCGTGTGCCACGTGTTATCTGCTCGCAGTTAGAAAGCCGCTTGTTTCTATAAACTGACGGGTTATTATGGATTGGAGGTGCTTTCAGGCTGTGAATAGAAAATCTTTTGTGAAGTTTCCATGAATTGACGACATGACGGGCATGAACGAAAACTGCTCAAGAAAAGATTTTTGTTTCGTCACTGGCGATGATTCGCTTCAAGAGGATGCGCACTAAGATCTTACTGCGTTAAAAGCGTATTTTTCAAACTAAAGGATGTGCAGCTCAGTTTTTCTTCCTAAACAAACTTAACCTGAAACATTTGCAGCAAAGTACCCCTGTGCCTATTGCTGCAAAGCTTGGCTTGATGGCTTGAGTACTTCTAACCAGTGCCGGATTAAGCCAGTGCGGGGCCTGTAGCAAATTTTACTAAGGGGCTTGCTGGGACTAAGGGATATTGACTAACTTGGCTTCATTAGGCTTCATTATCGCATTAGATAAATTGACTACCAGGAGATGAATCTTTTGCTAGAATAAATTGTACTCTAATTTGTGAACATCCTTTTAGTCAGAGAATCGTCAGATTTGACCTATCCCACCATTTCTTCGTCAAATTTTGCCTTCTTAGTATGGACCGTTAATAAATAAACAAAATAAAAGACTTGTACATGTTGGGAAATATGCGTCACATCTCCGCAAAAAGGCTATGGCTCAGAATGGTAGGAGTTAGAGCTCGTGTGTGAGACAAAGCCATATAATGGCGCTGATTTTCAGCGACAAATTTTTGTAAATCCAAGCGCGAAGCCCCTCAATGCGCGGGGCCCGTAGCATTTGCTACTCTTGCTATATGGCTAATCCGGCACTGCCTCTAACTGATTCACAAGCCCACAGGTGCGTGCTCTACCCATCACCAAGTTGCAACAAACACTGAATCCAGGAAACAGCAAAAATTATAAACATACTTCCCTTTGTAAAATCACAGTTCCCTTCGTACTGGGAGCTGGTTACCTGTAAGTAGGTACGTATAACAAAAATATCGGCGTCCGCGCACGCGATAAATAACAGCCGCGCGGCGCTGACTCATGGCGCCTAAATATTCTCAAAACGATGACAGGTTTACAGCATGCTGTGTTTACGTTTACATGCTCATATTGTTGCATGTAATCGTACCATTCTTTTAACGATTTAATATTAATCTTATGGAGGGAACTTCCTTGCAATCTTTCTTGCCTGCCTTCTGGTGTCATCAAGCTCTTGAACTAGCTGTTCAGGCTACAGCTTTTTAAGTTATTGCTCACTAACTGGTATGGTGCCAATCATCGTGGCAATAATACTAATGTTGACTACTCTGAAACCTCGGTAATCGATCTCTGTACTCGAATTTGTCGCTGAACTTCAAGTGCTTCAGGAATTCTTATCAGGTCATCTTAATAAACTATAGATACTAATAAATTAAATGCATTACTATTTCTAGAAACTGTCACAGATTAGTTATCAATTATGTGATGTAAGATTTTCCACATTTCCTTTTAATTAAACAATGTTATCAGTATCGACTATCACCCGAGATATTGAACTTAAGAAAGATAACGCCTCACGAGATTGCTCTTTCCCAAAAATTGCTCAATAGCCCGAGCTACGTGTGATATATAGCTCGAGAGCGCGATACTTACTCGAACGTGTACTATCTGCGAGCGTGTCCGGAGAAAGCGGCTGACGGACGGACAGACGAACACGGGACGTTGCCGTTGTGAGGTAGGCTTTTTTGTGGGATAAGATAACATTAGAGAGTTGTGATGGACCGTGACAGATGGCCGTTTGATTTGTATCTATGTAATTACCTGTAAGTAACAACGGTCCACTGCCTTACTCCACCTATCATCACCGCGCCTTGCCAGGTGTCCTGCCCAGCTCCATTTTAGTTCCGCAATTCGTTTTCCGATGTCGAAAACATTCGTCGACGTTCGGAACTCGATCTATTAGACGTATGCCAAGCATGGAACGCTCCATGGTTCTCTGTGCAACTCTGTCTGTACACAGCATCCTGTGTAAGCGTCCATGTCTCAGCACCATAAGTCATGGTGGACAAAACACACTGGTTATAGAGGCGGGACTTCAGACATTGCCGAATTTTGGCAGACTTAAGAATGTCATCCAATTTGCTAAAAGTGACACGAGCAGTTGAATACAAACTATGTACTTGCAGTTCTACCGTATAAACAAGACGAAGGCGCCCCTAGCCGTGATGTCCGTCGTAAACAACAACCTGAAGATAGACAACTTCGATGTCTCGACGATCCAGCACAGACACGTCCAGCGAAGAATAATAATAATTTAATAATAATAATTTATTTATTTCTTACCACAAATAACAGAGAAAGTAGTTAAATAGTCCACAGACACAATTTTATAAATAATTTGTGGAAGACTGGTGCCTAAACTAAGTTTTTTACAAAACCTATACGTCAGGTCACCAGAATGACGAGGACAGTCGACCCAAAATAAAAGGATAAGGCTATGAAAAATGTGTTGCGGAATTTGTTCGAAACAGTTACCGCGGCCCTGGAACGCAAAAGGTATTAGGAGGAACACGGATGGGTTTTAGGCAGTAAGAGTCTGGCACTCCCTTTCGCTCCACCCAGAGCGGAAGGAGTCGTTTGACGTTATCCCATCCAAAAAATAGGCTGTGAAATAGATAGAGAATTGAAACCTATGTGTTCTGAGTAGGTACATGTATATGAAGGATGTTCTAATTGTTTGTTTCCAATAAAAAAAAAGAGAGTATGAACGGCAACAGCCCACAGCCCACACGACCAGTCAACTCTGCTGTGTGGCGATCAAGATTTATTGGTCGGCCGTATCCGTAGTCGATGCACTTTATGTGCCATTTATATTATTATCACATCGTCTCCTTTCTGGTGTAGTACAACTTATTATTGTTAAGTGATGATTTTGTTAACTAATCAGGGGCAACTATTTGCGGTTATTTTACCTTGTTTAAGCCAATTATGAATTATACATTAAAACAAATAAATATACCTACTCATATGTATGTACAGGATAAATATCCTTCTTTATAAGGTATTGCACCACAAAACTGACGATAACGCTTTAGTCACACTTCAGTTTATAAATAAATACATCGTTATGCACATAGAAAGATATCCTGATAATTAATGAACGCAGAACCCTGAAACTGAAAACATAGGTATGACGAGTGAAAGACTCGTCCGTGTTTACTAGGAAAACTGAAATGGCCTACATTTCAACATCTTGCATTACTTAAATAATAAACACTTAACATTACATCATGATGCCTGCTTCCCCGAAAGGTTTAAGTTGACATATTTCGCCAGTTTATTTTTACGTCTCAGGGTAATTAGGAGCGAGCCATGCCGTGCAAAAATCCAGACACCGAACTGAGTAATTCCAGATGGAAAACACAATAAAATTTCGTACGACCCGAGAATCGAACCCAATTGTCCTCAAGCTCAATAGCACGCTTGTGACCAATGAGGCATTCGAACAATGAAGACTAGGTAGTACCTTAGTAAGTATCAAGCAAGTGACTGTAGTAGCTGTGTCGCTTCTGCCTACCCCATGGGAAATAAGCAACTGTGAGATTATACATGTACTTATATAATTAATTATCGCAAAAGTGTAGTAAACAAGTGCAGTTGTCCCTCATCACGTACCACTACGTCTCCGTCGTATTGTTATCGCTAACCGCAAACCGTGGCTAACTTGTTAAATCATTGCTTCATTCGGTAAACCCTACAAGGCGTCAATGTCGTCATTAATGACTATATATTGTGCATGTGATGTCAAGTAGGTATTTAGAGTAACTGTACGTGTTAAGTTTGCCGTAGTATTGTAATGATATCCAAAGTTCACGTTGACGTAGCGTAGGTACCAAATGTTGGGTCACTGGGTTCAAGAGTTCAATTAACAATTCTTATAACATACCTAAATTAATAAACTAGCAAGCCTGATCAAGGTCATATCGAACCTGTTACAAACTTACTACGTAAAAAACTTTTTACAAAATACAACCGACTTCCAAATAAAAACACCACAAAGTATAAAACGTTTTTTATTTTCAACTTTTTAGTGGTGATGATAGTCCACAACTATAGTAGGCGCCAGATAAATGTGGAATAAAGTATATTGACCTTTCCCTAATAACTGTTCATAGGTACCTGAACAATTAAATATGAATCGTTTTTCATTATTAGACAATGTTAAGGATCACGAGAGATGATGATTCGGGACAGCTTTGTGTCATTAATTCCGTTTTTCAAATTAAAAATGTCAATAATTGTAGACCCACCTACAATTATTGACATTTTTAATTTGAAAAACGGAATGACCGTTATTCCACGATTATCTGGCGCCTACTATAAATATACATTATTCCCATAATGAGTGGTTGCACTATTTGCCGTTAAGAAGTTACTTTGTGTGACTTCATCGTTCAGTCCAAGTCCAGACCAGCTCATAGTTAAATATCTACTTTTCTTTGGAATTGACATAAACCTAACAATATGTCACTTTACCAGATTTTATTGATTTTAAGTTGAGGAGGTCACTGGTTTATCTTTGAAGTTCACAGTACAGTGCAAATGCAATATAGCTATAACTTAAGCCAATGCAAAACGAATCATCAAGATCGGTTAATAAACAATAAAGTTATGCCCGAATAGATCACCCCAAAAACATGTTAATTCAGGTTGACTTGTTTGCATCTGCGTACCCGTTCACAGCGTATCGGCGTGATGTTATGTTATGAACTGGTGTATTCAATAAACAGACATGCAATTTCAGCAATCCCGGGACATTTGCTATCATTTATTGAAGAGTTCCGTTGCCTACCTCTGAAAACCTTCATCAGATCATCGCCAAATTGAAATGAGGCCAGTTTGAAAAAATACTCTGCCAAACAAAAAACGAATCTGGATGATTCGTTTTTTGTTTCGGCGTAATCGGTTGACAATTGGCGAAAACATCGCTGAACATCAGATCCTGACTTATACCTTCCATCATCAGCTCAGCAAGATGAGATGTTGATTACCAGGCACAATTATCTGATTTGCTTTAGAAATTATATGAAAAACATTGTATGTGCCTTTAAAACTTGAGGGTTGCCCTCGTATTCCCTAGGATCCCATCATCAGATTCTGACTTGGTGCCAATGAGACCATCTCAGGAGTATAGGCCTTTCGAATAGACAAAGAATCATCAAAATCAATTCATAATTGAAGGAATGATCGCATAACAAAAAAAAAAACATACAGACGAATTGAGAACCTCCTCCTTTTGGAAGTCGGTTAAAAATGCACATTAACTTGCGAAGCCATGGTAGATATATGTAGGATGTTTAATTTAGAACGCATAGAAACTTTAAAATATTGAAAGGTGTATGAACGCAGCGATGAGTGAATGACAGAGTATATGTGTGAAAGGGAAGAGAGAAAGTTTTTTTTACCACGTAAGAGGAACGTGAGTAACTACGAGGTGAAGAAGTTTTAATAAATAAAAAGCAGTTTCAAGAAGTCAAAAGCCTTTATTTTGGTCTAACACATACCCCCCACATACATATATGTATGTATAAGTAACCTAATAGTATGCATTTGATCCACGGTTTTATAGTACGTTACGTAGAACGTAAAACTTACTAGAGAGATGTCTGAAAATTCTGAAATTACCTAGGCGCGGTACTGTGTGGGGTCTGTAAGATGACCCAGAGGGTACCAGTGGTACCTACCACACACATTTGACAAAAGACTTACTATTACTATCACCATAATTTCAGTCGAAAGACATTCATAGCTCGTCAACGGCATCCCTTCGAAACTCCTCTACCGGTCCTGTGTTACTCGCATCCAGAGGACTGCCGATACTCCTACGTCTTATCTATACTAATATTATAAAGAGGAAAGATTTGTATTTTTGTATATGTAACGAATAAACTTAAAAATACTGGACCGATTTGAAAAAATCTTTCAGCAATGCATAGCTACTTTATCAGCGAGTAACATAGGCTATGTAACGGGAACTACGCGGGTGAAATCGCGTGACGTCCGCTAGTCTGGTATAAGCAAGTAGGTAAGACCAAGCTGCACCTGAACATCCAACAGTCTGTTGCCTCGTCTCCAGTTAGAAAGCCGGTGCCGCTGAGGTGTGTCCGGCACCGTCCGGCCCACAGCCGGCACGCGGCAGCCGAGCCGGCGACCGCGGAGAAAGCCTCTCACTTTACGTAACACTTCATGTGTTTGTCGTAACCAGCTGTAATATTATATTATGTTCAAGATGGAATGGTTTGTGTGCCGTTGAATTGCGCATTGTATGTTTAATGTTTGTATTACGTTTTATTGTACCCGAGTATTTTATTATCTTCGTAAGTGCTTGCTTACGCCCGTTCTCGAACGTTATTTTCGACCCGTAGGTACTACATTTAACAGAAGTAACCAATCACAGCAATTTAGTTAGTGAAAATTTTCTTCCAGAAAATGGGCCATAGTTTTGGGAAAGAGTAAAAATGGACCTTGAAGTATAGTATATGTTATTTTCATTCATTATTATGTTCTATGTTTTTCTTTAAAAACATCTCTCGATACCAAAATATTTTTGCAAGATGACATCAGAAGACGCAATATCCATCCAGTATTGTGGTTACATTTACCCACAGCTATGGCTAACACAAGTAACACGCCACCATGGGGGTTTCCAGACGATACCATTATTGGCATTACGAGTTGTGGGAACATTGTCAGCCGGTGATATACACTTCTCATCAAAAAAATCGAAACACCTCGCAGTTTATGATTTGATAAGGATTATCAGAAAAATGTGTATATTTAGGAATAAATGTAAAATGTCATTTAATAGTGAGTAGTATGAGGTTTTTAAATCCTAATGTTAATGTTCTAAATTCAAATTAAGTCTTCATAGGTTTCGTATTTTGTATAATGAGTAATTTTTACCCTGTATGGAATATGAAGGAAATGGGTAAAACAACACGCGTAAATGAAAAAAAATGTAAGAAACGTTTATTTAATAACTTGTATTCCCTCCGCGAGCTCTTATTACTGCTTCCATACGGTTCTTCATCGATCGGATGAGAGTCACGATCACATGTTGTGGTATATTATCCCATTCCTCTTGGATTGCATTTTGCAGCTGGCTAAGTGTTTCTGGGGCTGGATCTCTTGCTCGAATTCGTCTCTTTAATTCATCCCATAGATGTTCAATGGGATTCATGTCCGGGCTTCTTGCTGGCCATACCATAATGGAGATACCGACTTCGGTAAGATAATCTCGTACGACGCCCGCGGTGTGAGCTCTAGCATTGTCGTGCATGAATATGAAGTCGTTGCCAATAAAATGTGCATAGGGCATCACATGAGGTTCAAGACACTGTTCGATGTACCGATGAGAGTTTAGTGCAGGCAGCCGTGGCCCAGATACAAAGGCAAGTTCTGTCTTACCGTCGGCGCTGATTCCTCCCCAAACCGTCCACGAACCGCCACCATAGCTGACCTTTTCTTCAATGCAGCATTGTGCAAAGCGTTCTCCATCTCTTCTGTAGACCTTGTTCCTTCCGTCGTTACCATACAGCATAATTTTACACTCATCAGAAAACAGTACTTTGCTCCACTGAAGGTATGACCAAGTTAGGTGCTCGCGTGCAAAGTTAAGGCGCGCTCTTCGATGGTCTGCAGTTAATTTCGGCCCATTCGCTGGCTTATGCGGTGCCAATCCGCGTTCCTTCAACCTTCTTCTTATTGTAGAGTCACTTACAGCTACTCTTCGTACAACGCGAAGCTGCTGCTGCAGTTGAAAAGCGTTAAGGCGTCGATTTCGTAAAGAGGTTGTTACAATAAATCGATCATCTCGCTCAGAAGTGACCCGATTCCTGCCAGATCCTGAACGGCGCGTGAACGAACCAGTCTCCCGATAGCGTTTGTAGACTCTATGAACAGATGATAAGCTTAGATGCAATCTTGCAGCCACAACACGCTGACTAAGTCCAGAATCCAGCAATGCCACCACTTGGGCGGCTTCTGCGGGCGAAGTATCCATATGTTTTAGAAAAAAAAGTTTTTTCAGACGTCCCAAAGTCACAGTAAATGAAATAAGAAACAAAAAGTTTAAAGACAAGCGCTAATTTTAGTTTTTAAACGAGAAACGTACTCCAACCCTAAATACACATTTGTCTCAAAACAGTGATTAATTTCATTTATAGGATAAACAAATGAAATTCTAATTTCGAATTTTGATTTTTTTCTTCTTACTGTAATGACCAAACTGCCAGCTACACAATAATGTTTTTTTTTTCATGGAATTAATTCTCTTTTGTAAAAAATTAGGACAAAAACAATAAAAACGAAAGTGTTTCGATTTTTTTGATGAGAAGTGTATATTTTCTTTTACTTTCACATAACTGCGCAGTTACATAAGCACAGTGACATAGACATCACATTATGTCAACTCACACATAACTCATATAAGTTTCATACATACTAATCTGCGGGCCTGCACAGCCTTTTTCCAACCAATCTAGCCGGATCCAGCTGAATACGAGTATATTACTCACAACCTAGTGCTAACTGGATAACATGATATAACCCTTAACATGACCACAATCAAATTTTCTGGCTTCTGACATAAGTAGGTATCTGTGGAATAACTCAACATAGGTTTACAGAAAGATCAGTGGTGCCGTAGCCGATCGCGCAGTATTTACCCCTACGCGCTACGGGTCGTAGCATCGATTCCCGCACGGAAATAATATTTTGAATTATATACACTTCAATTATACTTAAGGATCATTTTCATTGGACGATAGCTCGGTCTATGTACGGCATTCGGGAACTTCCCGCAGACGGCGTTACGACTAAAGAAAGGCATGAAGTCAATAATAACGCGGTCGCTACACCTTCTGCGAGGATTCCCCGTCGCAGGTGCAGCTATCGACTGAGGAAAACGATTACCAGCATGCGGGTAACAGAAGTATTCTGCACTGCATGTGGGGACATGCGATACCTATCGACAAATGAAAATGAGCCTATAGTTATTTACGAGACTGAGATCATTTCAAACACAACACTAAAAATGGTTCAATAAAAACAGAAAACATGTTACATTTATACTTATATTACCATTGGGAAATTCGTGTTACGTCCGTAAAATCCGATATAACGTTAGCCATAAACGTGGGAATATACTAGTGTGTGATAAGGATGTGGTGGCAATTTACTCAAGCTGTGCTAAACTGAAGGTGATAACGCTGCAGTCGCTCACGAGTCACGACCACGGCAACTTCATTATTTATGTGTGAAAAACAAGTTTAGTGCTCAAATAATATACCTACTACGTAGGTATACATGAATGATAATAATATTTATTTTGTAAGTAGGTTAAACATAACATATCACTTTTACACGTCAATCTTTTTCGGTCACTTTAAAATAGATGAGGGCGGTGTTTCCCAGCTGACTACCCTGAGAAGAAACATCGAAACAAACTCAGAGGTCAACGTCTCTTTTAAAGTCCATACAATCGTACTGAATCGGTCAAATCATTATAATATGAGATCCATGTAGGTTAATGTTTGAAGTGGTCTTTTGAGGAAAGAACCACACATTTGAGTGGACCTGTCCACTGTCCACAAGCAAGCAAGCAAGCATTTGCCAGTTACCGTTTAGCTCAAACTTAGAATATTACAAACAATAGGTACCAATGTAAGGACATTTGGGTAGGCCGCATTAAGAACTCAACTGCCAGACTAACATGAAATTAGCCCCTAATTTTGCGATCTAAGTACATGTTCCTCACATTCACAATAAAATAATACCTACGTTCATTCATATAAAGTCTATATAGACCATGT
Organism: Mamestra configurata; assembly: GCA_002192655.3. NCBI lineage: Eukaryota > Metazoa > Arthropoda > Insecta > Lepidoptera > Noctuidae > Mamestra > Mamestra configurata. Next base: position 76,480 of record NDFZ01005227.1, on the reverse strand, counting down.
AGTAATAATTTTAAATAACTAAATAATTTCCATAGGTATTTACTCATTTATTACTCACACGCAGTTATTATTTTGATTGAATTGCGAGTTATTTAGGTACTGCTAGTTTAGCCATTTTAGGAGCATGATTTTTTCGTGATAACTTAGACCACCTAATCCTTACCTAACCTACAACCGTCGAAAGGGTCCCATCGATATGATCTATATCTGTACCAAAATTCATCAAAATCGGTTCAGCGATTTTGACGTGAACGTGTTACTAACAAACAAACTCAGTTTCGCATTCTTTTATATTAATTAGGATTAGGCTCTAGCTAGTCAACGAATATGTAATCCTCGAGCATGTGTACATGTAAGTACGTGTAGGTGGACGAAACTCTTCGACTGAAACATGCGTGTCACCGGTAATTAATCCGCTCCCTGAAGTGTCATAGCTACGTTAAAATAAGAAATGACGACTGTTTATTTACTTTACTAGTTTACCAACAACACGTGATGCAGTAAACAAAGAGAAAGAATTCAATGACAGTTGAAACTATTGACTCCTGAAACAACCGATCTGCTGCCTATTCCCTATGTCGGGGTCAGCTCCCAGTCTGACCGGCTGCAGCTGAGTACCAGTATTTTACGTGGAGCGACTGCCTCTCTGACCTCGACAGTAGCAGGGTCTGCTCTGGCCGGCAAGACTGGTGACAGATTCCTGGCTTCTGACTACCCGTAACGACTGTCAATGATCTACAAATGACAGCGTTAACGTGCGCACCCATCCATGGAACGACTTCGGCAAGCGCTCCTTAACCTCGAAGATCAAATCATCCGACTGTTTGTATTTCTATCACGAATATGCATTTAAAAAAAAAGCTATTAAACAACTGCTTGTTTAGCTAATGGGCGACGCGACTGTTTCACCCAGTAACATTTTGTATTTTAAATTAAAGCTGTAAATTACCTAATAAAGAATAGTGAGGTAATCGGTGAAGTGACCTCAAGGTCTGCAGACAGCTTTAGTATTTTGTCGCGAGCTACCTAATTTGTGGCCACCGTCTGTAACGGTCCGGGCTATTCGGCCCCGGGAAGGCCAAGCCTGTTCGCTCGCGATGCGCGGTTGCTTTGTACTAGGGTATTGTAGGTATGCAAACAGTTGAATGATTTTGACTTTTTGACATGGTGTTATATTTGTCACCGGAAAATTGCAGACTTCGTAAGATTGTAATAAATTTTGATTAGATTATAATTTCTCGAAATTTTATGAAATATATTTTTTTATACTTACAACAAATCCAGTCCAAAAACAAAAGTTTCCAATATATCCGTGTCTTATTCAGAAAAAATTGTTTACAATTTCACGCGATATTTTACAATCTTACGGCGTTTGCCATTTTCCGGTGACATAAATATAACATCAGTCAGAAGAACTGGCTTTCAGGTGATGGCAAACTACATACAAAATTTCTGAAGAATCACTTTCATATGTAGGGTCAGCTTTTTTTTTTTTTTTTTGATGTTGGGGGGAAATCCTCATGGAAATCCTCCACCCTGGGGCGGGTGGAGGGGTCTGTCAGACTCTTACTGACTAAAACCACCCCGGTGTTCCATCTCCCACCTACGCCGGGGATCGCGGGAACGTATGCGACTTCCGCAATCCCCGGCTGGTGCCGGCCCGCCTCTGCGGGCCACCTCGCGTCGGCGAGGGGAGTGAGGTGTTTAACTCCCCTCGCTACGTCAAAGAGGGGCGCACGGGAACACCACGCGCCGCCACCTCGGGTCCGGATGAATGGGGGGCGACGGACATCCCCAAGTCCGCCGCCCCTGGACCCAGTTAGGGGGGCCGGAAGAGGGCAGCGTATGCCCTCCTCCGACGCCCGATGCGCCTGCTGCGGGCAGGGAGAGCGGTTGTGATCTCCCTCTCCCTTTCCGCAGCCTCCTTCTGCGCGATAACTGTCTCGCAGAAGGAGACCACCGCGTCCCAGGACTCCTCACCGCCGACCATAGCATGGACTACGGCCGGCAGCGAGAGGTCACCGCCTACAACAGAGATGAGGGCACGGCGCGGCTCCTCCCAAGCTGCACACTCTGCAAGCGTATGCCGTGCCGTGTCCTCCCGACAGTCGACGCAGTGGTGGCATCGAGCGTCCGGCTCCCTGCCTATGCGACACAAGAACCTCCCGAAGCAGCCATGCCCCGAGAGGACCTGCGTCGCACGAAACGACAGGGAGCCGTGCCTTCTCCCGAGCCAGAGGTCGAGCACTGGCCGGATGGCCTCGATGGTGATGAGGCCGGCGGAAGGGCTCGAAAGCCTGTCCCGCCATTCCGCCACCAGGACCTCGCGCAGCTGCGACCGACGCAGCTCCAAGTGTTGCTGCGTCAGTCTTTCGCCGCGCGCCCGCGCGCCCTCGCGCCACCTGTGCAGTGACGCGAGCACTTTCGCCTCCAGGTCCCACGGCGGAGATCCGGCCAGTGCGCAAGCCGCCTCGTAGGAGATCGTGCGATATCCCCTGATGACTCTGACGGCCATCACCCTCTGCGGCCTTCGCAGAACTGTGATGGTGCTGGCCGTCAGGTCAGCCGCCCAGATCGGGGCCCCATAAAGGGCCATCGATCGCACGATCCCCACGTACAACCGCCTGCAGGCGGTGCTCGGGTCCCCCAGATTGGGAAGCAGCGTTGACAGCGCCCCCGCCGCGCCCAACAGCTTGGGCGCCAGCCGCCGGAAGTGAGGGCCGAAATCCAATAGGTACCTAGCTAGGTTAAGTTAGAGCTCTTACACACGAGCGGCATGTTCTCAACGGCAGAGGTAACTGCAGCCGTCGACGCGCGTCGGCGGCAACCGTCGACGCGTCGACGGCAGCAGTCGACTTATAACGACACTTGCAGTTGTAGTGTGCCGCGTCCGCCATTTTGTCAGTCGACTGCAAATAGTTCAAGAGTGCGCACACGTCGCAAATTTGTAAAATGAGTTCTACTGACGAAATGGATAATGAATTGCTAATTATGGCAGTAAAGAAAAATGCTTGTATTTGGAATTATAAATTGAAAGATTATAGTAATAAAACAATAAAAAACAGAGCATGGATGGCGGTTTGTGAAGAAGTTGTAAATGATTTTAATAATAAATCCATAAATTAAAAAAACGCCATTGGTAAGTGTATTATTCATTTTAATGCGTTATAAAAATGATAACATATTTTTTATAGGTCAAAAAATAAGTAGGTACCTACCTACTTATTTTTTTTAAAGTACCTACTTTACTGTTTCATATGCAGTTTAACTGCCATGAGAGACTACCTTCAGTACTACAAAAATAGTTTGCGAATTTGTCTCTTATTGTTAAACCCGATAACGATTCATCTTCATTCGGAATCGTAGATACATTTTCCAAACCATTGATAGTAAGTGTATCTTCAAATTTAATACCGTCCCTGTCACGTACGAAATTGTGCAATATGCAACACGCTTTAACAACATCCTTAGAAAACTGCAAAGATAAGTTCATTGGGGTATGGAAAATTCGCCACTTATTGGTCAGAATACCGAATGAGCATTCTACATATCTCCTTGCACGGTTTAAGCGATCATTGAAAATCCTCATATTTTCTGTTAATTTTTTGCCTGGATAAGGACGTAACAAATTTTGTGACAAACTGAACGCTTCGTCTCCAACAAACACAAAAGGCAAAGCAATTCCATCACTTGTAATCGGTGTAGGTTTTGGAATGTTTAGTGAGTTTTCTTGTAGTTTTGTATAAAAAACTGATTCTTCAAAAATAGTTGAATCCGAATGTCGTCCGTAACAACATATCACAAAAGATAAATTTATAGTCACTGTCGCAGATAGCTAGTAGAATAAACGAAAAATACAACTGACTCCTATACTAAGAGAGCAGACGACGGCTGCCGCTGATCTTCGAAGTTGAAATGTCGACGGCTGCAGTTACCTCTGCCGTTGGGAACATGCCGCTCGTGTGTAAGAGCTCTAAGTGACCACCAAATTGGTGGTAGGTACTGACTTACTCAAAAATTAAGTTTTTTTGCTCCTAGGCCAAGTGCGTCTCTTATGTCTTTGTACTTAGATAGATGTAATTATGCAGTAACCAATGTTTATGGTTTTTGCTGTATCAGTTTTAATTTGTAAAGAGAATGCTGCACCTTACTTACTATATTCAATTACTCCAGAAATACACATAAAAGTCATAAAACCTACGTTTAGATGATAATATTAGAAATCTATTCTGAATTATACGCCATCGGACGCGAAGGGTCGCTCGACAGACCTTTGAAAAACGCGTGGGTATAAGCAAGGTATAAGGCAGTTGATATTATAAGACCGAATATATTGATGCTACCGTCAAAGAGCCTTTCGTCACGGTCAGTGGGCACGGGGCACGGCTAGTGGGAGGCTACACTGAACCTTTATTTACATTACTGTCAGCATATCCAGCGGTTATTGTAGCCAGCCAGTTATTATCGATGTGGGCACACAAGCTGATGGCTTCAGGTCGGTTTCAGGCCGTTTCAGCAAGGTGGCGTGATTACGTTTAATGGGGCGCGCGGCCCATCGCCTTGACACCTTTACCTTTGCTAATGTCGAACATGGCAGACTTTCTCGGTTGGAAACGTTTCGTTACGATGATTTTATGAACGTAGCCAGATAGGTCATCTTCGACCGGAACTTGAATGAGAATATTCACAAATTAATGTGTCAAGTTGTCAATCGCGCGTTGTGCTGTGATTGGGAAAAGTGAATTTTTAATGGCCAATCGTACCTATCACTTGACTTGCGTTCAATTTGTAACGCATCGATATGGCGGATATGGGTGCGAATTACTTCAGTAGGTACCTATATCTCAAAATATTATTTTCTAAACATTTTAAAGATTCTATTCGCACCAAAGAGTCTTCTTACCTTCTAGTCTGGCATCAATCAAGTTTATTCCGTTATGCCATTAAAAGCGGTAAAAGTTCAGAGCAAATTAAATTAATATCCTACCTAGGTTCGGCGCGGGCGCCACTTCTCCGAAGGCAATTAGTTAATGGGGCTTGTCAGGGTACCCTTCTAAGTTCTAAAAGTTCAGTTCAGTTATTTTACGTACGGAAAATTGACGTCCAAGACTTTGAAATAGTTTGAGGAACACGACTTAATTTATCCTAGATGTCTAAAAATGTAACAACATTTTAAGATGTAAATAATAAAGTATGTAAAACACTTAAATGGAAATGGGCAGGACATATGCTGAGAGAGAAAAATGAGAAATGGAATAGAATAATATCAGAGTGGTAGGTACCCAAAACAATTTAAGACTAGGTATATAACTTCTATGGTGGACCCCAGGGATGGCAAAAGGAGTAAAGGTCGACAAATAAAACTATGAGAAGATGACCACAATAGAACAGCCGGTCCAGAATGGAAAAGAATTGCGAGATACAGAGATAGGTGGACGTCTTTGGAGGAGGCCTTTGACGAAAGAACTGTTGTTTAAAAAAACCGATCATCAGCAATAAATGTTTTTTTTTTTTTTGTAAAACAGCAATAAAGGCTCATTTTATTTTATTTATCCTAAGTGTCTTCTATTTAGGTATTTCGTTTTATTTATTTTTGGGTCGGATAGATTCATGTTAATAGCAGGATTCCTGACATTCCTAAAGTTAAAGCAGAATTGTATAATTTATCATGTAAGTAGGTACTTAATAATATACATTTTTCGTTTTGAAGTAAGTGTTAAAATAAGTTAAGTGTTAAGTTCTTACAATCGGCCTGCTTCAGGGCATTTAGCTAGAGGTCACGAATTTTCAAATTGTCTTGAATGAACCTAGCCCAGTGGCTCGTCCATCAGCTTTCCACGAGGTCATATGAGGATTCTGAGGTCTTGGGTGACTTTTCTTTTTATTTGATGGAATGTGTTGGAAGTCTTATGCACTACAAGCAAGTGTGATTGGTTTGGATTGGATTATTCTCAATACGTTTGGTTTAAGATTTGAGCTTCTCTATCGGTCGCGGAGTACCTAGTTATGTTGATTATTCGTGATATCGTGCCCAGTATCTTTGACTGGAAATGTTGTAGAATTTCCAGGTTTGAGTATCCACAGCTCCACTCAGATCATAATATGGATTGACTTCAATTTACATTTATATAAAAGGAGTTCTTTTGCCAGTGATACCTTAGATATGCGAAACAGCGAAACTATTTATAATATTATGACATGTAAACTTGTAAATATAGCTATTGACCTGCGACTCTACATTTTTAAATTGGTAATTATCTCAATTAAGTAGAATTTGAGTCTTGTCAAGCAGTTCAAGATGTGACTGTTAACCACATTATGTTTCCCAGAAACCAACGTTATGGGTCAACTATGTATGACTGATGGAATATGGGTTTTTAGTAGTTTTCCCATACTTTTCAAGGTAGAGGAAGTTGTGAGTAATCTACTAACGTCCAGTAGGTTATAGGTACCTTTTTACAAATAACAAACAATCATAAGTACTTATTCAACTTATTACATTGCATTCCAACATTTTGGTTAGATTTTTCAACTTTCGAATATGAATGAGTTCCACAACTTATGGCTTTTTGTGTCCCAGGCACATGCCGTAGGTCCCCCGGGTTCAACTCTATAATGGTGGAGGTACGTATCTACTCAATTAAATTGCGCGATCGTGACGGAGGATGTTTAAATTGCCGATCCCATCACGGAACAAATTCTGTTCCGTGGATCCGATGGACGCGGACAACCGCTCACTAAACGAACTGATTTTCGTCACCACACCGGTCCCTGTCTAGGTAGGTACTCCATCAGTTTGGCCAGCCTTATAACGCGACAGAGTTGCTACTTTAGTACTGAAGCGGTGATGCTGTAGAACTTTTATATTAAAAGTGGCAAATTGTAGCGTATTCATCTTCTTTGATGCTAAGAGATATGAATTTTAAGTACAAGTCAAACGGTGAAGGAGCAAGTTGCAGACTGCCGACAGCCGACATAGCAATAGGTACCTACATGCAACTACCTATAACGTGAAATCCCGCCAACAGCCGCGGGCGACGACGCGAGGCTGGTTGTGAACAGCCCACTACACGTTTTACAACCTGACATAACAACAAGCCTGTACCTACAACACAGGTACAGCTACAGGTGTAGGTGTAGCTGCGGGGCCGCGTGCAGGCCAGTCAGTCACTGTCGACGCTTCTCAAATTGCACACACATTCATGGGTGAATTTAATATCAATGGCGAGCACGAAACCTGCCAATCAGGCGCGGATGGCACGTTAACAATTCAGTGTTATTTGTCAGTTAAATCACAAGGTTTACACGTGCCAATGTACTCAAATGTGTTGTAATGAGAAGCATAATGTGTGGAGCGATTAATTTTTACGATCTCATACACTTATACAGTAGTCGTTTCGATACGATTAATGGGTTTATTTAATTTTTCTGGAAATTTAACATACATACCTACCTACGTTCTAGAAATGTATTTAAGATCAGCACCATAAGGGCTCATGAATTCACGGTGGCAATCTTATTGGATGTCTTATTATTTAAGATCAGCACCATTGGGGCTCATGAATTCACGGTGGCAATCTTATTGGATGTCTTATTATGATCAGCACCATTAGGGCTCATGAATTCACGGTGGCAATCTTATTGGATGTCTTATTATTTTTCTTACCATTAGGTACGACTTCCACCTATATTTTAATCGGTGAAATTATTTGCGAACAGGTTTGATTTTTAAATAATATCTGTGAAACAGCGTCGAAATCAAGGCAGTCATAAGGCAGTATTTACCTCAGTCTCTAAGTTACAACTATAAGACATTTCATTTATCGCTGATAGGTACTTGGTGTTTACCAGCGGAAAACAGGTTGTTTTATTATGATAATAAACTATTATCACGCTGTATCAAACAAAGAGATACGTAATGTAAACAGTGTCAGATGATGAGAGATGGGAGCGTACCTTTTCCATTGAGCTGGGTCTTCAGGCGGGTCAGCTCGCGCGAGCGGCTGCGGCTGCGCCGGTGCGCCGCGATCCTTCGCGGCGAACGCGCCATCTCGCCGTCCACAGCCAGCGTGCGGGGCTCAGGCGGCTGCCGGGACCGGTGCGAGCGACGGGCATGGAGCCGGCACACGCATGCCACGCCACGCACTCACTACACTGCACACGTACAGCTGACACAGTAAACAGCCGGC
>NDFZ01005227.1:54123-67225 GCA_002192655.3 Mamestra configurata | reverse complement strand
AAGGCACTGCGAGGCACTGAGCGCGCGTGTTGTGGTGCGGGCGGCGAGCCGGTAATGGTGGGGCCGCAGCGTCCGCGGGCAGGGCGAATGTGGCGCGTCTCTCGCTGCCTCGCGGGCCACACCTTCCGCTTGCATCACTGACAGCACACTTGCGATGCGAATCACTGCCGAACTGCTAACAGTCAGTTGTCGTCTATCTTGAAAACTTCTTGAGCAGGCGTTTCCAGTTCACGAGTCTGAACCACGTAGACTGCACTTAGAAATTACGGTTTTGAGGTCATATGGGTCTATCACCGTCAGACTCTACTACTTACCAATACTCCCGTCAACCCTCAGGTAAATTTGTGCTCGTTAGTCTTATGATAACTATGATAGGAGTGGCTTCATACGTCTCGGTAGAGCAAAACGTGATTTTATAAATCACAACCTTTAGTAGGTAATCTAGTCCGCTCTACCTCTCGACTATGGCCGCCAAAATTCGAGGTCCGTAGTTTCGGGATCTTAATGTTAATCACAATAATCATAAAGAATGTTTGTTTCCGTGGAAGTATGAAGTCATGTGCGCGGTGCGAAGTAAATTAGCAGCGGCTAACGAATGCCTTCACGAACGCAATTAGCTTAATCTTCGCTTGTGGAATATTTGAGGGGGCCACATACTCAGCTTTGTTTTACCAAGTTGCCAAGGTTGGTCGCAGGTCGCTCTACAAGCACCATGCAGTCAAGGTAATTGGGATTTAGGGCATTGCCAAGATTGTATGCAGGGTAAGAACATAATAAGTTTTTGAAAAGCTCTATGAAACTTACACTGGGGTATGCATCACACATACCTAGGTATCTAGTTCTACACCTACCTCACACAGCTGAGCCCTTGGATCTTACTTAATGGGAAAGATATCAGCTTAGGCTACGTTTGCTAGAGGTTGCAAAATTTTAATGTTATTAAATACTTATATTTTTTTATTTTAATTTGAGACGAATTTGCTCTTGACTCTAGTCTAGGTCATAGATGACTGAGACAAGGTCGACGATGGATTAGCTGTTTCCCGCGACTTCGATCGCGTCAAACTCGTAAAACCTAATTCTTTCTAAAATTTCACCATACTAGCAGCTATAGGTGCATATGCCAGTGGAAGCCCCGTCAAATTCCATTAACAGATTTTCAACTTTTGCGCTAAAGCATTAGGTTCAAGGTTGAAAATTTGACAGTTTCGGGTAGCTTGATGTGCTGGCGTACCTACTTTCATATTATTATGTATCTCAGAAAAAGCGGTTATATTGATAAAATAATTTGTAATTACTGTCTGTTTTGTTTTTATTATTTGTTGCCTTGACCAAAATGTCTCACGGCTGGGCAAACGCCTCCCTCCATTACTTGCGGTACTTTTTTCTAAATCTCAAAAATGCATGTTGTTTCGCAATTGCATCTCCTTCGTCGTCTGCCACAGTCTCGAGTCGCTATTTTAGGATACCTACTAAGCCTGTGTTTGACGTAAAATATTAGTCCTGCGAAAGTGGACGCAAGCTGGGCAGAGTCTGAGAACATCTACTAGCATTATATATAAATCTCCTCCTAGGTATACCTTGATAGCATTCAATAATTATTATGGTAGCTTTTGATTGCGTTGCGTCGCCTTTGATCCATTTTCCTCCATCGAGATTTATTGGAGTCATTAGAATTCGCTTGACCCACAACTAGTAAATGACATGTCACGGTAGGAAACCCTAATTTCAGTAAATGATAGGTATTACGTATAACATGTTTTCCTGTGGTAAAACTCAGAAAGTAGGAAGAAATGAACTTGAATACCGCCACAAAAACTAACACATAACACAAAACTGACATCTATACCGCTAGAAACGAACTACGTCGTACTAATCCTGCACCGCGGTTTCAGAGTTTTCTGTGTGATTCGAACATAAACAACAGCCCTAATATATATAGTGGGAAGAAATAGCGCAACAAACTCCACAGCAACACATCTGTATGTTAAGTTTTAAGAATTTCATAAGACTAGGAAAGTAAACGTATCTTATGCACGCAGGTACTAGGTACATCGCGTGCACAGATTTCCTCGTAGAGTAATTAAACGCATTCCCGAGCGTAATGTGTACCTATCTACTGTCGTTTAAACCCACTAGTGGTAACATTCAACTGTTCACCTACATTTGGCGCAATAATCTAAGAATGATCAATCTCCGCACTTTGGTTAATCCCTTTGTAGTGAAATCTGCCATCGGAAAATCTAGTGCAATCAGTTTTAGCCCTACAGGGCGTAGACTACAAGTACTGAACCAGCTGGAACTCCTGGGGGAGGCCTTCGCTCATCAGTGGGACGAGCTTAGTAACCAGTTATTGGTCATACCTCTGTTTTCGTGCCGCGATCTTTAGTATTTTAGTTTCCAGATTTCCTGAAACCTCAGGATCATCGGCCACATGGACTGTCTGTCAATTGCAGTAGTACCTATATAGGTATGGAAAGCGCTCAATCGGTGGCAAACCTAGGTAGGCCGCTCCAAATACAACTAGGCGAAATGGGGTTTTAAAAATCCGTTCGACAGCTAACGTTTGTGCGAAAATATTTAACTATAGGAACTAGAGTTGTCTGGAGTTAATCAGCATCGGATCTACGATTTTTCCGAGCCGGGGCAGAAATTGGATAGTAGCGCCCCCCTCTTTTTCTCGTTTGTAATAAATTTTATTATGTACTGGGTGTAAAATGACCCTTAACGAAAACGAAGAGGTATCCATAATACCTTATAATATCATGGGACAACTCACACACGGTCATCCGATCCCAAACTAGGCAGAGCCTGTGCTATGGCAACCAGACAACAGATAAACATACTTATATATTTCTAAATACATACATATTATAGACAACATCCAGACACAGAACAAATGATCATGCTCATCACAAAAAGATTTGTCCAGGGTGGGAATCGAACCCACGACCTCCGGTTTAGCAGTCAGGGTCACTAACCACTCGAACAACAGGCCAGTCTATCCATCATTGGCGTACAATTTTAAAACAAAACTTGCGATCATTTAAAGACCCAGCCAGATGTGCGATGTTCGAAAAACCTTCGTTTCATGCAAGAATCGAACCAGTGATGTGAGTAGTGCAGTCATCGAACCCTCAGCCCGAGCCCGACGAGTTCGCAGCATCACCTCGTGCGCACCACACGTGACACGCAGTGTGCAGAGGAGTCCGTGCCATTAATTAAAATCACATTCGCCACCTTCCTGTTGTATCTTGTCGAAAATTTACCGTATTAGTCTTAATATAAAAAGAATAATAGGGAACAGAGAAGTGAAGTCAAATAAAAATACCATTTAAAGAACAAGAACAAATTATATATTTTATATCTGTTACATCCACAAGTCGAGAACGGAGGACGCCGAGATGTGGTGACGATGGCCAACAGAGATCTATGACCTGACCACACAATGTGGCACCCATGTTGGTCCCAAGTATTGGTGTTCTTGGGTCATTCTTAAGGCAAGAGGACCAACGGGGTACTTTTCAAAAGAAAAAATGCTAGCTTTAAATTAAACATCTGACATTGGAAAAAATTAGGTATTAAGATCATTTTCTAATTCTAACATTGTGTAACTTAACAATCAATTAAGCATGTTTTTTTTTTTGTATAAGCATTCACTTGTTAATATGCTTATAAAACATTACAAAAATAATTAGGAAACCTAAAATGCCAACTAAATCTAGATATTCGAAATTCCATACATTCATTTCAGTAACAAGTGAATTCAACAATTTTAAAGAAAGAAAAATGGTTAGTTATTTGAATGGTGAACATTTTTTATAAAATAGGTAACACATAGTGGACCACAGTTGTTTTAAATGAATAAATTAATTGAATTCCAGGTCTTGTATACGGTAGGTTTATCGCCCACCACATCTCAACCGCCATCGAAAGTAACCACAAGTCAAACAGTTAACAATAATAAACCGTTGAACATACGACACAATATCAGTTTGTTTTATTTTAAAATATTTCTTAGCGACCATGTAAAGAGGCTGATAATGTTAACCTCATTCAGTACGTATCACAATTATTTACTTCAGTTAGGTTAAAATCACTGTAACTACTCATCAACTGACTTATGTTTCACGTTTAGGGAAATTCCATAGTTGACTTAAATACAATGTTTTATAAAGTCATAGAGGTACATGACGCACTGCTTAGGGTGAAAAATATTGACTCTGTACTAATTGGGACACGTTTTGCATTAATCAATATTGCTAATTTGATTAGGTACAGATCGGTAAATATACATTCAAAGTATTCAGAGATTATGAAACTCAAGTTTCCACCATAAACATATCTTGATTTAGAGTAATTGTTCTTCAACATTTTATTCTCCCTCAACGTTAAACAGTCGTGTGTTGAACTATGAATACATGGACAACAAGCTGCTATGATTATAATTTGTTCGAGAAACTATAAAAATTGACTGACTAGATATTAGTTAGGAATGCCAAATCAATGAATTTTGTGCCAATGGATGTGAATATATTATCATTATCAAGTGCTCGAGACGCACAGAGATTCAAATAGTTAGGTGCTTCAAAGTACAATATTCGATTATGTATAATTTTCATTTAAAAAGGTTTACTTCATCTGGATATCGATTTAAGCATCGAGAAACAATAAGGGGTATTTTAATTTAATAAATAAATATCTACTTATTAAGCGACATCACATTTTAGACGCATGTACATGTGTATATTAATAATTGTTTATATATATTATGTACACTCATGTAAGCATTGTATAACTGAGGACGAACGCTGAGCGACCGAGTTAATATAGCGTTATATGTACATACTCGGTACACATTCGTAGTATAATGCAGTTTGTGACACAACGGAAAATAGGCCATGTATTAACTTTCAACTATTGACAAATACATAAAATAATATCGAGTACTTACAGCTTTAAAAATTGTTTAAAAATTAAATAATAAATGTAAATCGTCTGGGCCTTCCAACCTTTCACGTTTACTTAAAATGTAATTATGACGTAAATTGGACATTATTTTAATTGAACTCGGCCCCGGCATAACAGTTGTTTCTATTTATATGATTAAAAACGTTTATACTATAATCAGTAACTTCAACCGAAACTTTACTAACTTTACTTTATTGTTTTCGAAGTTTGAAGTCTTTGATTATGTGAACAACAGTAAAATGTAGCAAGACCCTGCAAATATAAAAATAAATCATAATTTAAATAGTTTATGTTATTTACTTAACTACTTAAGCTGAAACAACATTGCAATATATGTATGGAATTAATAAATTATTATTTCTTACCTACCAACAAAAGACCAAACAAAGACAACAAAGACGATATAGAGGGTTCTAGTTGCCAACTACACGGAAACTATATGATCAAGTCTTTTGGTAATCAAAGGCATAACTTTGTTCCATGAGATTTCAATGATAAATAATTGAGAACGATTCCATCGCTCGCTGTCTTCTCCACCGACCGATACATAACACAAGCCTTCAGATGAAAGTGTAACTTACACGTTTCAGTAACAACTAAAATACAGATTTTTAAAAAGATTTTTATCTAATTTTTGGTCTAGGATTTTAAAATCATGATTCCCTGTGACCGAAAGTCGTAAAACATTCAAAATAGATAGAAAAACCGGAGATGATGTATACCATCTACAGTCATTATGCTATACTTTGTATACATAAGTTTATTTATATATCATATAGTAATATAGACGACGTGCATGCACAGTCCTACGTTAAGTACAGTAACACTAAACATTCATTATAATATTTGTCATGATGTGATCATCAATAAATAATAATATGTAACAATACTGTCTGTGACGCTAACTAAACCAACAACAGTGATATTGTTTCAGAGTGTGTGTGAGAAGAGTTTGTACGAGTGTGGAGTGTGGGGGGTGGGGCCGCGGCGCTGCCGGCGTGCGAGCAGCGCCTGCTGCGCGCGCGGAGCGAGCCCGGCGAGCGCTCCGAGCGGGGCGTCGGGTCCGAGCGCGGCGAGCGGCCCGAGCGCGGCGAGCGGCGGCGCGCTCACGAGTGGAGCGGCCTCGGCTGCCGCGTGTCGTACGCGCGAATCATGTCCGCTTGCGATACGCTGCCTCCTTCTTCTTGCGAAAACGCGAACCCGTCTGTTTGCACACACACTCAAAATTATTCTTCAACATCACACATACGTAAAGAATTCATATGAAATAATATCATCAACTAATGGTGTAAAAACGGCAAAAATGAACACTTAATGATTCTATTCGAATCAGCGTGATGACACTAATCGTGTGATAAACACAAACTGTGTGAACTGAGAATTTAAAAGAAAATTAATTAATACCTTGATAATTCCTTGAATAGGTCTGCTAAATAAAGGGTGTCTCTATGTGTGTTATCGCGTCAGCGGTGCGTGGTGTGTGCCACGGACTGGGGAACTCATGAAGTGCTAAGATGCGACTACTTCTCGAGACGACCAACAAATGAAGTTCCCAATTTTTGACAGAAGTTATTTTCGCAAATTAGCATTCCATCAGTTGTTTCCATGGGGTACTCACGCGACAGCTCAAGCTCCATGGTGGCACGCGTGGCGGAGCGGCGGCTGAACACGCTGCGAACGTTCTGCAGCAGGCGCGCCGTCTCCGTGAGGCTGCCACACAGAGCTCGCGGTGACTACTGGACACAGCGCCCTACGCCCTAACGTCGCCCGCGGGGGCGGACGTGTGCCCGTCGAATAGGGAACTACTATACAATCGCTCACACACATCGCTTCTGATGCTTCAAAATTCATTACCAAATTCGTTCCCACATCGACGACAGTTCCAAGTAACAATGGGGCAATTTTTTTCTAACCAAACATAAAATAATGAACCATCACCAATTGATAGAGGTAACAACAAAGTTAAGAAGCGTGAGTGTCGCACTGGCCACGGCTGACGTGGCGAGATCAGCGGTGGCACATGCAAGCGAGGCCAAGCCATGCAAGCGACGTACCGTGGTACTTACACGTGGCGAGCCGGACGAGCGCGTGTCTCGTGTCCGCCGCGCTGCTCGGGAACAACCACCATCAGTTAGTTACACACACCCCAGTACATGCCAATACACAGTACACAGACTATTCAGATACTCAACTTGCTCTCCCCGTTCGGCGTTAGCACAAAATAGATAGGCACACATGGACCCATACGTACGGCGATCTCAAAAAAATGCCAGCCGCGAGTGCAATTGCACTCACTGCAGGAGAGGCGTGTCTATGTGTGCGCTTGAATTGTGAAGTTGACTTTCTGTATTTACTTATTCTGTGACATTAGTTTTCCCGATTTTTTAGCGACGACAAATGAAGGTTGTGTTAATATGCTTTATATATAAATAAAGCAAGACGAGTATATGTATAGCTTGCTGTCTGTTTCAAAATACACACCGCACATGAGAAGCTACTCCAACATTACTGAGTATTAAGGTTTGTTAATCAATTGTTAGTTACTGTGAGAAGTTAGGCATAATGTTAGTACATGTAGCATTCATTGGAGTAGCTTAAGATGGTCCAAGAAGAGTTGTCCATTTTCTTTAAAAACATTTTTTGTATTTCTTTTTAAATATGTGCGGCGAGTGAGTTACAATAATTTTGAGAGGTTTCATCAACAATAGTCCGCATCACGTTCGAGGTCGCTTCGTATACGATTATAATGTGGCGACTACGATGTTAAAATAAAAGTCGACTTGACAATGAGGTAAGACATATTGGAAGACCGAGGTTTAGTCAAATTAATTGATAAATTTTGATAATAATAATATAACGATCAGTTAAATGACTATGTCTCATCTCAAATGTCTTTCCACACGCTCCAGCCGGGCAGTTGGTACGAAAACCCGGTGACAAAGACCATGAGAAAGTATGGAAGCCTCACACATTTCAGCACCTTGTACCCGAATTAAACGTCTCGCCAGCGGGTACCCGGTACCAACTACCCGCAAGGAGAGTGTTAAAGGCACTAACAGCTGCTACATCGGTTAGTAACTAACATAAAACAAATCGCATACCGAGCATCAAGAGGCCCATACAAACATATCAAGCATTATTTTGGCATTACTAAGGACTACAGTATAGAACACGGAGTACTTTCAACAGTTTTATTAAACATCATGTAAACAGCAGGGCGCGTCCCTTCTTCGATTACTTACAATAATTTGTACAAGTTGCTGCCATGATCATGACGTCGGAGGGACGGTACACAAATGAATAGTCGTATTAGCGCTTATGTTTACGGTAACTAGACTGACTTGTGCATTCAGATAAAGTTCAATGAAAACTGAAAAAAAAACCTAGGAGCAATTAGCTTCTTTAAGGGAGTGTGTCCTAGGAATGTAACTAATTAGTCTCAAAGCAATTTCAAGATGCATATGTCACCGGAAAATGGCAAACTCTGTGTGATTATAAAATAACTTGAGAGATCTCTCAATAAATTATTAGATAACTGAAGATTTCGAATACTTTTTTACGCATCAATATTTGATAGTCTATAATCTCCCGAAGTCATTCCGAGTAATTGACTGATACAAAATACTGACATAAAATGGCGACCAATCAGAGCACAAGTCTACAATTTATCCGTTTTCGTGGGATAGTTAACCTGGACACAAGACTCTCATTGGTCTGTTCAGAGTTTGTATGTGTGTGTTCACCAACAAATACCAATGAGGAGCCAAGTTTCCAATTTAACTATCACACCAAAACAGATCAATTGTAGACCAGAGTGCTGATTGTTCGCCAGTTTATGTCGGTCCACAATTTCTCGGACCGGCACGGAGATATTACAGAATACAAGATTTTGATTCGTATAATTGTAAAACAAGTGTTCATTTGACAATTTATTGAGAGTTTACAATCTCTCAAGATATTTTGTAATCTTACGTAGTTTGCAATTATCCGGTGACATATACATTCTATTGTAATTGGATCCCATGAGTCATGTATTTATTTAGAAATACATTAACCATCATAACTAACACACTAATGGCCTACACATACATTTTGTTATATTGAAGTAACGACTAGCGTAACAAGCTTGCTTGCTTTCTATCCTTACACCTTACTATACAAACTCATCTTAAGAAAAAATAAACAATTTAAATAATAGCTAATGATGTCGCATTCGTGTCCGCGCTTATGGTCGGTGGGCATGACAGATCCCTCGCCACTTCTGTGCGCCTATCGCACAATCATAGTAGTAGCATATATAACGAATTTAAAATGAATACTATCACAGCTGAGTAGGCTTTACAAGTTAACGAGTAATATTCGACCAACTCATAAAATGTAACTGATTGGGTAAAAATTTAAATGACTTAAAACGAAGTGTATTTGTAACTTGTGTCGTTGTAACATTTGCAATTTTTATCATGGCTTACGATACGGGTAACTACGGAACCCTACACTGTGCGTGGCCCGACACGCATTTGGCCGGTTTTTTATTTTTCCTTTGATTCATATTCTTTGCCAACATATCTTTTACGGACCTTACTCAGTTACTCTACAATATCTTAAAATATAACATTCTATCGACCTTTAGTTCTAAAATTCCTTTAAATATATACGTAAGTATGCATATAATTTATAATTATTTGTATAAATCATTTAAAAATAGTAGCTCACCGGTATCGGGACAGAGTCCAAGCTACCGACGCGGTCAGAGTTCCAAGGACGAACCTCCTAACAATACGACCTCCAATATTAACAAAATGTATGCGCATTTGCTGAAAGAGTATCAATTTTTAAAAAAGAGTAATCCTCCAGTTTCT
The DNA here is from genome assembly GCA_002192655.3 of Mamestra configurata. Classification (NCBI taxonomy): domain Eukaryota; kingdom Metazoa; phylum Arthropoda; class Insecta; order Lepidoptera; family Noctuidae; genus Mamestra; species Mamestra configurata. The sequence goes on along the minus strand of NDFZ01005227.1, from coordinate 57,395 downwards.
TGCCGGTTCTTCTCCATAGGAAACGACCAAATTGAACCATGTCGGGCGTTTAATAGGTGCCCATGTTGGAATATGTGAATAATGTAAGGTCGGTTTACTTTGACCCAAACTTTTAACCAATAGGAACTCAGAGTTAGGGCCAAAGTTATACGTTAGCGTCAGCTAATATCGGAGCACCATCATAATCTAGTACAAAAATCGTTCTGCACAAGTCAGTATAGTTACCAAGTCAGTTTACATGAACAAATAACTATTAATAAACTGAAGTTTCGCTACCATACACCTTCGAATAATTCTTATATCCCCAAACAGTTACTTTTCTAAATAGATATTGATTTTATTTAGTGAATAATAGCTCTGGTGTATGCCAGAAAAACTTCAGTAAGAAAAGTGAAAGATTAAAAAGACAGAAACGAACAAAAACATGAGTGTTTACATGAAATAATAAACACAAATGAATATTCCAGCTGGTTGGCGCCGCTGAACTTAATTATTATACCTCCGGATTTATATTCAACTTAGACTATACAATGTGTAACAGAATTAACGCAATACAACTTGAGGGGTCATTGTACTCATCATTATGAATAATTTTTACTATAGGACCAACCCCGAAATCGCGTTAAAATAATCAGCTGTTCAGTACATTTTGTCGAATTATGCTCACTTAAATGTATGGGGCCGTAGATTTTTTTTTCGCGATTTCAGTGTTTGTCCCATAGTGAAAGTTGTTCATAATGATGAGTACAATGATCATCCCTTAAGAGGTATTGCGTTTATTCTGTTACCTACACATTGTTTAAAACATTTAATGGTTAGTTTTCAATCAGGTGACAGTTATTCACTGATTAGTGATGTGTCAAATAGGACATCGTCGAACGAACTTTCGGTTTAACCATGAATATTCAGCGAATGCCAATATTCTGTAATTCTTTTACAGTGATAATTTCTTATTTACTTCAGTTTTAGCTCTTTGTAGATTAACTTGACCACATTTTTAGTGACGACAAATATGTATGTGCAATATCAACAAGTACATGGGACATCATTAAAGTGCTTAGTAACAACATGGCACATTGAGGTAACAAGCACGAATGTTGTGGTCCGTACGTACAACGCCAACCAGCCGGCTCATGAAATTATAACATTTACAAGAATTAATAACAAAACTACTAAAAATAAGCAAATAAAAGTAGCGCAGGGACTATATTATATAATATTTACAAGAACTACACAATATTCTGCAGATCAGTTTATTTCTTACAAATGTACAGTTTGTGGAACCAATCAGTTGAAACAGAGAATATAAACTTAGGAAAAATTTAGGGAATCTCATCTTCTTAATTTAAAATTCTGGTAAATTTACTGCTTACAAGTATCTCCCAACTTTTCACAGGCGGAAATAAAAATATGTTGTAAAGTTTAGGTATTCTATTGAAGAAATAATTAGTTTCAGAAGGGATTAATCTGTCTTTCTCTCTAATAAATTATGTTATATCTGTACGTGATATGTTTTATGTCATTACGTACATAACAAGAGTAGAATATAAAACGCAGCAACCTTCGCGGGCTCGGCGGGAACTTTATATACCAAACCAAACACTATAATCCTTTCAATCTCTCAGAAAACGCGAGCGATTCACTCAAAATATATTCACTTTCAAGAGATCATTATAAAATACATTACTATGATATAGTTCATACAATATTTCCAAAGGAAGTTTGTCAAACAATGTACATTAAGGAGTGAGGAGCAAAACTTTACAAGTATTCAAAACATAGGTACACATACCTTACTAACAATGATTGTCTTGCTCAAGAAGCCTACTTATATAGAAAACGTTCAAACGTGTCGAAATACAAAAATATTCACATTTATATATTCTATTATCTAATAGTACGTTACACGTATATTGTGATGCTTCCGCCGAACAAGCTCTGTGCTCTGGGGCTAACTTGGGGCTTTGTCATTCCCTTCTAGTCATTGTATGTAGTTCAATTGTGAATAGTAAAAGTGTCAGGAACAGTTAGGAACCGACCGACTTGCCCACGCATTCTGCGATGGACGGCCACACAACCTATACCAAAACTATCTAATTATAAATTTCTTACTAAAAATAGTCGGATTTCATGAACACGACTAATAAAATTTGTATACAAAATAAGCACGCTCTGTAGATAAATAGGTAATATGCCTAATTTTGAGTAATAAATGTCATAAGTAATTAATTGTACCACAAGTTCATTAGTAATCATTTTTTCATTCATTAGTAATCTGATTGTTTTGAGATTTGTGAGTCATAAACTCATAACATCCACTGCTGGAACTGCCGCCTCCCTACAAACTCCAAGCAATTCTAAAGAACTTTTCATTTACCAGTCATTGGAAGCTTCTTCGTCCTCATATCACTATTGTAATGACTTACGATAAGTTACTTTAAAAATAAATATTAGTTGAAATATTGAGCAGCTATAACTTATTCATTTAGTATAATATTGAAGCAATACTGCTATCATTTCCGTCACACAGAGCCCGCCCGGCGCGGCTAGGCCGGTCTGCGATGCGGCGCGCTGGCTGGCACGCTGTGACACAAACACTACGCACGCTCTGTATCTAATAGTTCACTAACTAGCCTTCTCAAGGACTATCTTATTTAATATAAATTCCTCCTTTCCCAGTGCACGTTGCGTACACATGTAAAACTCGTAAATTGTGGCACACTAATATCTCTCCACACAACTACAAATACTGGAATGTTATTATAGGAATAACTTCATTACTTTAGTGTATAAATAATTTCATAAATTGTTAATTCATAATAATAATAATACCTAGTAATTGAGTGTAAACGAATTCGCAAACGTCGTATGAGCAACACTGTTGCTGCCCAGCGGCAGTCGATTATATTTCATTTATTTTAAGTAGATATTCTTGAATGTTTTAAGTTAATGTAATACGAATTCATAATGAGATTTCGAAGATTCAACATAAGTATAGGAAGATCTAGATAAGCATACAAACTAGCGACACTCTGTCTGCACGTGGAGCACTCGCGAGCGTTCACACTTCTATTAACACTGATATAATATTTACCATCTAATAGCACTCCCTTTTCTTATTCTTATCATATACTTGACGTACGCCCACCTCGGAATGAAAAGTTTACATTTATATTTACAACAGTATCACATCGGCGACATCGTCGATATAAATGCATATAAAAATAGCGGAGGAAGATCTGGGGGAGCAGTCTCGGCGACGTTACCGCGGC
>NDFZ01005227.1:36834-49032 GCA_002192655.3 Mamestra configurata | reverse complement strand
ATTACTACTACTCTAAGTATGGACCGCGCACTTTGCCGCCTCTATCGTACCGGAAGGCAGACGTTCCGAAAAACCGGCAAAGTTTGATTTGAACTCGCGCACTGAGGATTCCATACCTTGGAAGAAAAAACATTATTCCAATTTCTGTTCAACGACATTCAAACAAGCGAGCGTCTGTGACAGATAGACAAACGAAGTCACACGACGAGGTTTGCTTACTCACATGAAAGGAACCCTCACGGTGCGACTTCGACTGTCTGTCACGACTGCTTATATCGACAGACTATAGACTGAACAAAGAAAACTTCAGAAATTTTGAAAACTTAAAAACTAAATATTGTATACCCATCTACTGAAAAAGTGAAAAAAAAAAACAAGTTTTTTGTATTTTCATGACAAAGGGAGCCAGAGTTTAAAATTTTAAAATGAGTAGGTTTACCAGTCAAACATGAAAGGGCAACATTGAACATATGATAAATCATGTATTCATGTATTTATACTAATTAAAAAAAAAGCTCCGTAAAATAAATCCCTAACCTACAAAGTTTGTGAAGTGAACAATCTGAAATCAATCTATTTGATGGAGATGATTGTTAATATTGCAGGAAAATAAAAAGAGTTCTTTAATTACCCATTTTTTTCAAACTTAGTTATGCGTTAAAAAACCTAAATTTACTTTGAAAGTCAAATAAGATATGTTTCGTAACAAGGTACGGAACCTCGATACGCGAGTTGAACTCGCTCTTTGCCTGTATTTTTGTACAATTTTGTTACGGAATCCTGAAAAGAGTCGGGTAGTCGTTTTAACCCGAACCTTGAATGGCAGAACCTGAAAGAGGATATATTCCTCAAACCCTGATTTGAAGACCTGGACCTATGTCCCTCCTGTGCCATACCGAAAGATGTAAAATCGTCTCAAATCGTGTTGCAACCAAATTTCGAAGAGTATTTGTCGGCAATCAACGTCACCGTACCGACAGATGGACGAACTGTAGATAGCAGAGCAGGCAGGTACTCACACAGTGACGATGACGTCTGGGATGAGCGTGGCGACGGGGATGAGCACCAGGCCCAGCCAGAACACCAGCGAGCTGAACAGCATGCGGTCCATGCCGCGCATGACTGACCCGATCAGGATCGTCGGGAACACGTTGCTGAGGACAAACGAACGTCACAGTAATGTGTCTCCAGGGAACGTGCCATCTAGTGTAGTAAATTCAAAACTTTTAAATTAAACACTTATTAAACACCTATAGTTCCGTCCCACTTCTATTAGAGAAAGTGTCGGGCGTGGACACCGGCATGAAGAAGCGCACATTCGTAACTTTTGCATCATACATACTTGATATTTACATTTCTGAGTTGTCATTGTCACCAATAGTTTTTGCGCGTTTCCTATATGACGTAAGTCTGAACAGATTTATTTGATTGGTGGAACATGACAGGACGCAGTAATGCGCCTTATACCTGAAGCTGTAGAACTGTCAGTACTGACCTGTAGACCAGCACGAAGGCGAACCACATGAGCACGGAGCCCCAGATGGCCACGTGCGTGACCCACGTCCATGAGTGCGTCGACAGGCCCGCCTTCAGGCACACCGTCAGTACCACGTACTGAAACCACACAACTTATTAATAATATTTTCAATATTAGTTTATTTAAAATGACGAACTTTAAGCTGAAATGCTCAATAAAATGCTCTAGTGTACTATATTCATCTAAATACAAATACGATATACAAAACAGGGTACAAAATCATTTTAGAACAGCAGCACAGATTAATTAAAAGAAAGTCAACGGCTACGAATCTATTCATGTTTGCTGATAACATTCAGCTGATACATGCAGGATCAACAAGTTCCAAGTCGTGGCTGTTATATCGACTTCTAGAAAGCTTCCGACAAGATAGACCATGACTTGCTATTTACAAACTAACATATAAAGGTATCAGCGGTGATTTACTTCATTGGTTCTCGTCTCATATATTAAATAGATCTCAAAAAGTAGTTTATCACATATTCCAACTCTGCTATCGTAAACGTTACATCTTGCGTACCTCAAGGATCGATTATGGGCCCTCCTGTTGTTAATTTTTTTTCTTGATAACATCAATGATTGTTTCAAATTCTCGAAATTCTTATTTTATGGCGACGACTTGAAGATATTCAATTCAAGTAAGAACCATACGATCAACAGTTGCTAGAAGATCTATACCGTATTTAGGGTTCCGAACCTCTGTATGTAAAAACGGAACCTCATAGGGTCACTCGGTTGTCTGTCTGTCAGTTTGTCACAGCCGATTTTAATTGAATCTTCTGACCGATTCAGTTGAAATTTGGTACACATATAATCTTCTGTGACCCAAACACGGACGCAAATAAATACATTTTGAAAAAGGGGGCACTTTTTTGTGGGCAGATTAGAAAACTTCAAAAAAAGTCTTTCCAACTGAAAGGGCGTATTGTTGGTTTTGAAGTTATTCAAGAAATTAGGTGAAAAATTACCATCTGCGAAACTACTGTAAAACAAACAACAAAGAACTAAAAAAATACGGAAAATAGTTGTTTGCCTATGCAGTACAGGAAATCTATCTATAAGAAGTCTATGGTTTGAAAGTAACATATTAGATATAGTGTCAATGAGTATACCTACCGTGTAGAGTTGTGTACCCACCGTGTAGACATAGTTGCCCATGAGCAGGTAGCCGCCGTCCATGCCGTGCGGCCACAGCACGCTGTGGCTGGCGATGAGCATGGGCAGCCAGAACAGCAGCACCGAGTGCATCAGTGCGTTCACGGCCCACACCCAGAACACGCGCACGTTGAACAGCATGCCTTGCTGCGACGGAATGTACAGCACTGGGTGCTAAGGAAGAGGAACATCAGTCACTAATTAAATCAAGTTTAAAAATATACATCCCATATAGGACGGCTCATACAAAGTGGCCAGTAAACAGTAGAGTCACTTTAAGGTCGTAGATTTTCATCTGAATATTGAAGTTTATGGACATTTACGACCCGCGTTAGAGAACAGCGGCGTGTGCATTTTAGGATTCAACAAGCTTTTATATTGAAAATGCATTGTCACGAGAAACAAATGAAGTTGCATTCTTTTTGCTCAAATTTAACTTACCAGCTTTGATATTCTTACATACACTAGGATGGATAAAAGTAATAATAAGGGTAAAATGTTTGTTTGCTGATATATTTGTAAAAGATAATTTCTTTAAGTACCGATTCAATTACGAAACATTATAACCGGTAGAATATAGCTAAGTGCCATAAGCTATGTTTTATCCCGAAATAATACTTGTAATATTTTGGATGCTGCGGGAGAGGTTGCTTGAACGAGCTAATTTCAGGACCTACCCGTCGGATTTTTTTTTGCATTATTATGATAGCCACATTTATAGGCTTTACGGGAACGGGGAAAAACGAGAAATGCGCGTACGAAGGCGCGAACAAAAGCTAGTAAATAATAAACTTACCCTAAGCATAATTTCAGGCGAGCAGAGTTTGTCGAAAAGTCCGATGGCGAAGGGCGGCAGAGCGGTGAAGATAACGTTGTAGAACCCTATCGTCCAGCGCTCGAACAGGATCTGTCCCGACCTGCAGAGCGTATCGAACATTGTATTTTTTGTTATGGTGAGCCAGCTTTTGGCTCTTGAAAATTTGTACAGCGTAAGTTTGGAACAATTTTTGTCCAAACGGTTTTTCATGTCATCAACCACGCAATTGTTTTAGATAGAGGGCGGAGAGCGCGCAGCGTTGAGCCAACATACTTTTCTCATATCACTATGTTACTTAAATATTTTTGTTTAAGTCTTGTCATCTAGTTCATGACGCGTATATCAGCACCATTCAGCTCGAACCATTTTGAGGGGAAAAGAATGATCCGACACACGCGCCACCATCAGCGAGACATTCGAGTGAGCATGACACAATATCAACTGCCCCTGCTCTTTCATGTCGAACAAGGAAACTTTATCTATTAACATTATTGGTTCCATGGTACTTTGGTAATGCTTCTACTATATAAAACTATGAATATGTGCAAAGCAAAAATACAAAAGTTAATTGAAAACATAATATAAGCATAATAATATTATTATTAAAGATAAAAAGGCTTTGCATGTCTGTAATAACAATAATAACTTTTTTAGTGTATGCTCACCAGGCAGAGTAGATGGCGAACCAGAGCTCGATGACGTAGAGGCAGATGTTCTTGTAGAAGGAGTACAGGATGAGCTTGCTGATGCGCGAGTAGTTCCACGCGCCGTGCACGAGCAGCAGCCGCAGCAGGAAGCGGAACTGTAGGCCAGGTTCAATGTCAGACGGTTGATATTATTGGTGTGAATGTGAACAAGCATATAATTGCTATACTCGACGGAGATGCTGTTGTGCTGCTCACGCATAGTGCTAGAGCGATGCCACAGAAGCGTTGCCAGTCCGTTGCGTCGACGGAAAGTGTGCCACACGGTGACGCGACGCAACGCACCGCACTGCGACATTACAGCGTCGCTCTCTGTCAAAAGTGTTGCTTGCGCGAATGTTACTTTTCACAACTCTGAAGGTATCCAAATATTCAAGACAAATATGCGCTGTGCTGCGTGGCCGCTCCGTCATCGCCGGAGATGCCGACGCCGACAGACGCTCGCTGTATCATGGCCACGTGTGGCACCCTTCCTACCTGCGCGATGCTGTAGTCGGAGGCGCAGACAGCCTGCAGCCCCTCGACGCCGGAGATGCCGACGCCGACAGACGCTCGCTGTATCATGGCCACGTGTGGCACCCTTCCTACCTGCGCGATGCTGTAGTCGGAGGCGCAGACAGCCTGCAGCCCCTCGACGCCGGAGATGCCGACGCCGACAGACGCTCGCTGTATCATGGCCACGTGTGGCACCCTTCCTACCTGCGCGATGCTGTAGTCGGAGGCGCAGACAGCCTGCAGCCCCTCGACGCCGGAGATGCCGACGCCGACAGACGCTCGCTGTATCATGGCCACGTGTGGCACCCTTCCTACCTGCGCGATGCTGTAGTCGGAGGCGCAGACAGCCTGCAGCCCCTCGACGCCGGAGATGCCGACGCCGACAGACGCTCGCTGTATCATGGCCACGTGTGGCACCCTTCCTACCTGCGCGATGCTGTAGTCGGAGGCGCAGACAGCCTGCAGCCCCTCGACGCCGGAGATGCCGACGCCGACAGACGCTCGCTGTATCATGGCCACGTGTGGCACCCTTCCTACCTGCGCGATGCTGTAGTCGGAGGCGCAGACAGCCTGCAGCCCCTCGACGCCGGAGATGCCGACGCCGACAGACGCTCGCTGTATCATGGCCACGTGTGGCACCCTTCCTACCTGCGCGATGCTGTAGTCGGAGGCGCAGACAGCCTGCAGCCCCTCGACGCCGGAGATGCCGACGCCGACAGACGCTCGCTGTATCATGGCCACGTGTGGCACCCTTCCTACCTGCGCGATGCTGTAGTCGGAGGCGCAGACAGCCTGCAGCCCCTCGACGCCGGAGATGCCGACGCCGACAGACGCTCGCTGTATCATGGCCACGTGTGGCACCCTTCCTACCTGCGCGATGCTGTAGTCGGAGGCGCAGACAGCCTGCAGCCCCTCGACGCCGGAGATGCCGACGCCGACAGACGCTCGCTGTATCATGGCCACGTGTGGCACCCTTCCTACCTGCGCGATGCTGTAGTCGGAGGCGCAGACAGCCTGCAGCCCCTCGACGCCGGAGATGCCGACGCCGACAGACGCTCGCTGTATCATGGCCACGTGTGGCACCCTTCCTACCTGCGCGATGCTGTAGTCGGAGGCGCAGACAGCCTGCAGCCCCTCGACGCCGGAGATGCCGACGCCGACAGACGCTCGCTGTATCATGGCCACGTGTGGCACCCTTCCTACCTGCGCGATGCTGTAGTCGGAGGCGCAGACAGCCTGCAGCCCCTCGACGCCGGAGATGCCGACGCCGACAGACGCTCGCTGTATCATGGCCACGTGTGGCACCCTTCCTACCTGCGCGATGCTGTAGTCGGAGGCGCAGACAGCCTGCAGCCCCTCGACGCCGGAGATGCCGACGCCGACAGACGCTCGCTGTATCATGGCCACGTGTGGCACCCTTCCTACCTGCGCGATGCTGTAGTCGGAGGCGCAGACAGCCTGCAGCCCCTCGACGCCGGAGATGCCGACGCCGACAGACGCTCGCTGTATCATGGCCACGTGTGGCACCCTTCCTACCTGCGCGATGCTGTAGTCGGAGGCGCAGACAGCCTGCAGCCCCTCGACGCCGGAGATGCCGACGCCGACAGACGCTCGCTGTATCATGGCCACGTGTGGCACCCTTCCTACCTGCGCGATGCTGTAGTCGGAGGCGCAGACAGCCTGCAGCCCCTCGACGCCGGAGATGCCGACGCCGACAGACGCTCGCTGTATCATGGCCACGTGTGGCACCCTTCCTACCTGCGCGATGCTGTAGTCGGAGGCGCAGACAGCCTGCAGCCCCTCGACGCCGGAGATGCCGACGCCGACAGACGCTCGCTGTATCATGGCCACGTGTGGCACCCTTCCTACCTGCGCGATGCTGTAGTCGGAGGCGCAGACAGCCTGCAGCCCCTCGACGCCGGAGATGCCGACGCCGACAGACGCTCGCTGTATCATGGCCACGTGTGGCACCCTTCCTACCTGCGCGATGCTGTAGTCGGAGGCGCAGACAGCCTGCAGCCCCTCGACGCCGGAGATGCCGACGCCGACAGACGCTCGCTGTATCATGGCCACGTGTGGCACCCTTCCTACCTGCGCGATGCTGTAGTCGGAGGCGCAGACAGCCTGCAGCCCCTCGACGCCGGAGATGCCGACGCCGACAGACGCTCGCTGTATCATGGCCACGTGTGGCACCCTTCCTACCTGCGCGATGCTGTAGTCGGAGGCGCAGACAGCCTGCAGCCCCTCGACGCCGGAGATGCCGACGCCGACAGACGCTCGCTGTATCATGGCCACGTGTGGCACCCTTCCTACCTGCGCGATGCTGTAGTCGGAGGCGCAGACAGCCTGCAGCCCCTCGACGCCGGAGATGCCGACGCCGACAGACGCTCGCTGTATCATGGCCACGTGTGGCACCCTTCCTACCTGCGCGATGCTGTAGTCGGAGGCGCAGACAGCCTGCAGCCCCTCGACGCCGGAGATGCCGACGCCGACAGACGCTCGCTGTATCATGGCCACGTGTGGCACCCTTCCTACCTGCGCGATGCTGTAGTCGGAGGCGCAGACAGCCTGCAGCCCCTCGACGCCGGAGATGCCGACGCCGACAGACGCTCGCTGTATCATGGCCACGTGTGGCACCCTTCCTACCTGCGCGATGCTGTAGTCGGAGGCGCAGACAGCCTGCAGCCCCTCGACGCCGGAGATGCCGACGCCGACAGACGCTCGCTGTATCATGGCCACGTGTGGCACCCTTCCTACCTGCGCGATGCTGTAGTCGGAGGCGCAGACAGCCTGCAGCCCCTCGACGCCGGAGATGCCGACGCCGACAGACGCTCGCTGTATCATGGCCACGTGTGGCACCCTTCCTACCTGCGCGATGCTGTAGTCGGAGGCGCAGACAGCCTGCAGCCCCTCGACGCCGGAGATGCCGACGCCGACAGACGCTCGCTGTATCATGGCCACGTGTGGCACCCTTCCTACCTGCGCGATGCTGTAGTCGGAGGCGCAGACAGCCTGCAGCCCCTCGACGCCGGAGATGCCGACGCCGACAGACGCTCGCTGTATCATGGCCACGTGTGGCACCCTTCCTACCTGCGCGATGCTGTAGTCGGAGGCGCAGACAGCCTGCAGCCCCTCGACGCCGGAGATGCCGACGCCGACAGACGCTCGCTGTATCATGGCCACGTGTGGCACCCTTCCTACCTGCGCGATGCTGTAGTCGGAGGCGCAGACAGCCTGCAGCCCCTCGACGCCGGAGATGCCGACGCCGACAGACGCTCGCTGTATCATGGCCACGTGTGGCACCCTTCCTACCTGCGCGATGCTGTAGTCGGAGGCGCAGACAGCCTGCAGCCCCTCGACGCCGGAGATGCCGACGCCGACAGACGCTCGCTGTATCATGGCCACGTGTGGCACCCTTCCTACCTGCGCGATGCTGTAGTCGGAGGCGCAGACAGCCTGCAGCCCCTCGACGCCGGAGATGCCGACGCCGACAGACGCTCGCTGTATCATGGCCACGTGTGGCACCCTTCCTACCTGCGCGATGCTGTAGTCGGAGGCGCAGACAGCCTGCAGCCCCTCGACGCCGGAGATGCCGACGCCGACAGACGCTCGCTGTATCATGGCCACGTGTGGCACCCTTCCTACCTGCGCGATGCTGTAGTCGGAGGCGCAGACAGCCTGCAGCCCCTCGACGCCGGAGATGCCGACGCCGACAGACGCTCGCTGTATCATGGCCACGTGTGGCACCCTTCCTACCTGCGCGATGCTGTAGTCGGAGGCGCAGACAGCCTGCAGCCCCTCGACGCCGGAGATGCCGACGCCGACAGACGCTCGCTGTATCATGGCCACGTGTGGCACCCTTCCTACCTGCGCGATGCTGTAGTCGGAGGCGCAGACAGCCTGCAGCCCCTCGACGCCGGAGATGCCGACGCCGACAGACGCTCGCTGTATCATGGCCACGTGTGGCACCCTTCCTACCTGCGCGATGCTGTAGTCGGAGGCGCAGACAGCCTGCAGCCCCTCGACGCCGGAGATGCCGACGCCGACAGACGCTCGCTGTATCATGGCCACGTGTGGCACCCTTCCTACCTGCGCGATGCTGTAGTCGGAGGCGCAGACAGCCTGCAGCCCCTCGACGCCGGAGATGCCGACGCCGACAGACGCTCGCTGTATCATGGCCACGTGTGGCACCCTTCCTACCTGCGCGATGCTGTAGTCGGAGGCGCAGACAGCCTGCAGCCCCTCGACGCCGGAGATGCCGACGCCGACAGACGCTCGCTGTATCATGGCCACGTGTGGCACCCTTCCTACCTGCGCGATGCTGTAGTCGGAGGCGCAGACAGCCTGCAGCCCCTCGACGCCGGAGATGCCGACGCCGACAGACGCTCGCTGTATCATGGCCACGTGTGGCACCCTTCCTACCTGCGCGATGCTGTAGTCGGAGGCGCAGACAGCCTGCAGCCCCTCGACGCCGGAGATGCCGACGCCGACAGACGCTCGCTGTATCATGGCCACGTGTGGCACCCTTCCTACCTGCGCGATGCTGTAGTCGGAGGCGCAGACAGCCTGCAGCCCCTCGACGCCGGAGATGCCGACGCCGACAGACGCTCGCTGTATCATGGCCACGTGTGGCACCCTTCCTACCTGCGCGATGCTGTAGTCGGAGGCGCAGACAGCCTGCAGCCCCTCGACGCCGGAGATGCCGACGCCGACAGACGCTCGCTGTATCATGGCCACGTGTGGCACCCTTCCTACCTGCGCGATGCTGTAGTCGGAGGCGCAGACAGCCTGCAGCCCCTCGACGCCGGAGATGCCGACGCCGACAGACGCTCGCTGTATCATGGCCACGTGTGGCACCCTTCCTACCTGCGCGATGCTGTAGTCGGAGGCGCAGACAGCCTGCAGCCCCTCGACGCCGGAGATGCCGACGCCGACAGACGCTCGCTGTATCATGGCCACGTGTGGCACCCTTCCTACCTGCGCGATGCTGTAGTCGGAGGCGCAGACAGCCTGCAGCCCCTCGACGCCGGAGATGCCGACGCCGACAGACGCTCGCTGTATCATGGCCACGTGTGGCACCCTTCCTACCTGCGCGATGCTGTAGTCGGAGGCGCAGACAGCCTGCAGCCCCTCGACGCCGGAGATGCCGACGCCGACAGACGCTCGCTGTATCATGGCCACGTGTGGCACCCTTCCTACCTGCGCGATGCTGTAGTCGGAGGCGCAGACAGCCTGCAGCCCCTCGACGCCGGAGATGCCGACGCCGACAGACGCTCGCTGTATCATGGCCACGTGTGGCACCCTTCCTACCTGCGCGATGCTGTAGTCGGAGGCGCAGACAGCCTGCAGCCCCTCGACGCCGGAGATGCCGACGCCGACAGACGCTCGCTGTATCATGGCCACGTGTGGCACCCTTCCTACCTGCGCGATGCTGTAGTCGGAGGCGCAGACAGCCTGCAGCCCCTCGACGCCGGAGATGCCGACGCCGACAGACGCTCGCTGTATCATGGCCACGTGTGGCACCCTTCCTACCTGCGCGATGCTGTAGTCGGAGGCGCAGACAGCCTGCAGCCCCTCGACGCCGGAGATGCCGACGCCGACAGACGCTCGCTGTATCATGGCCACGTGTGGCACCCTTCCTACCTGCGCGATGCTGTAGTCGGAGGCGCAGACAGCCTGCAGCCCCTCGACGCCGGAGATGCCGACGCCGACAGACGCTCGCTGTATCATGGCCACGTGTGGCACCCTTCCTACCTGCGCGATGCTGTAGTCGGAGGCGCAGACAGCCTGCAGCCCCTCGACGCCGGAGATGCCGACGCCGACAGACGCTCGCTGTATCATGGCCACGTGTGGCACCCTTCCTACCTGCGCGATGCTGTAGTCGGAGGCGCAGACAGCCTGCAGCCCCTCGACGCCGGAGATGCCGACGCCGACAGACGCTCGCTGTATCATGGCCACGTGTGGCACCCTTCCTACCTGCGCGATGCTGTAGTCGGAGGCGCAGACAGCCTGCAGCCCCTCGACGCCGGAGATGCCGACGCCGACAGACGCTCGCTGTATCATGGCCACGTGTGGCACCCTTCCTACCTGCGCGATGCTGTAGTCGGAGGCGCAGACAGCCTGCAGCCCCTCGACGCCGGAGATGCCGACGCCGACAGACGCTCGCTGTATCATGGCCACGTGTGGCACCCTTCCTACCTGCGCGATGCTGTAGTCGGAGGCGCAGACAGCCTGCAGCCCCTCGACGCCGGAGATGCCGACGCCGACAGACGCTCGCTGTATCATGGCCACGTGTGGCACCCTTCCTACCTGCGCGATGCTGTAGTCGGAGGCGCAGACAGCCTGCAGCCCCTCGACGCCGGAGATGCCGACGCCGACAGACGCTCGCTGTATCATGGCCACGTCGTTGGCTCCGTCGCCTATCGCTAGCGTTACTGCTCCCGTCGCTGTTGACACCATTTCTACAACCTAGGAAGACAAAAACAGATTCTTACTTGTTTTTTTATTTTTAAATAGTAGTAAGTCACTATTTTCGGCCATGACTCGTGAGCGTTGCAATTACTGTTGAAGTTGGTAGTTAAAGCGAACTTCAAGTTTTCTTAAAGATAAAGATAATTTTATTTGTCAAAACATGCGTATTCATGCAAATTTTGCATGCAGGATGTCACAATATTAATCTTTCGTATGTACCTACATGTTTCAGNCAATATTAATCTTTCGTACGTACATGTTTCACCAATAAGGCGTACAAATTTGATAAAATTTACAAAAAATGTAAAAACTAAATTACAAATTAAATCTTAAAAACTAAAGGCACTTCAATCCAAGTATGTCAATGTCAGTGTCAACATTGATATGTCAGTCAAATAAATTCATTATAAAATGTCACAAAAACTAAGAATTCATAAAATAAAAATATCAAATAGTGTCATTTGAAGGAGAGGGAGAGGATATTCAAGGCTCAGAAGCGTTGCATAAGATCAATGACTGGTCTTAAAAATACCGACAGTTGTGCACCTGTGTTCAAGTCTCTAAAATTACTCACCTTTCCGTCCTTATATATATTTGAAGTTGCATTGTTTGTTAGAACAAATTTACACCTTTTTACCCTAATGGACGATATTAGAACACGGCCGGGATCTGTTAGATCGCAATACAAAAATCTAATGTTCACAGGAAGGTACAAAACAGCGTTATTAAGAAAAAGCTTTTTATCAATGGGGCCAATCATTTATAATAAAATACCTCATGCATATAAAGAGAAACCATTAGGCATATTTAAAAAGAGGCTAACATCCTTACTTTTGGACAAATGTTATTATTCCATACAAGATTTTTTGAATGATAAAAGATTATAATGATATATTATTTAATCATATTTTATTTCAAATTTAATGTAAAGTTGTTTTATAATGTAATTTAATGTAATGTTGTTATATAATGTAATTTAATGTAATGTTGTTTTATTATGTAATTTAATGTAATGTAAT
>NDFZ01005227.1:0-34818 GCA_002192655.3 Mamestra configurata | reverse complement strand
TATAATAACACTTGTCTGTTAATAAATCTCGAATCTTTTTTTTAAACAAATTTACCGGCAATGCTTTAAATGACTGTGGTATTTTATTATAAATTTTAGGAGCCATACAGAAAACGCTTTTTCCCATTAACGCAGTCTTTGACGTATGCGAACACAATTGACTATTGTCACGTCTGTTACGGGGGAAGGTATCAGCTAGTCGTGGAAATAGAAATTGATTTACCCTGACAAATGTCGCAGTTTCAAAAATATACAGAGATGGCAGAGTTAATAATTTGTGTTTTTTAAATAATGGCATACAGCTGTCGGTCGGCTTCAAATTGAACATAGCACGAATGCATCTCTTTTGGGCCTTAAACGCTATTGCTTTGTCCGTTGAATTACCCCAAAATATAACACCGTAGCGCAATAACGATGCTACTAGACCATGATACGCTGTTACTAAGGCATCTGAGTTTAGCTCCGAAGCCAGTTTATATAAGGCGTACGCAGATGAGCTCAGCCGTTTACTTAGGTATTCGATGTGTGCCTTCCAGTTCAATTTAGAGTCAATAATAATTCCTAGAAATTTCGTGGCTTCGACTTTATTAACTACCGTGTCCTTGTAAATTGCTTTAATGTCAATCACAGCCTGGGTCCGTTGCCTAAAATGCATAATAGTTGTCTTATCTAGATTTATTTTGAGGTTGTTCCTGTTTAACCATGATATTATCGGGACGTATTTGTGCCGATAACGTCTCGAAGTTGGCGTTACATACGCCTTCATACATCTTCAACTTTATCAAGTCAACGGGGGTATAGAAACAGTGTGAATATGACAATGTGTTAGTTTTCTTTACTTTTCCCATTACTACATTAGTCGCTAATTTTTCATCATTGTTCACACCAACTAAATACCTTAATACTGATTTTGTTTATATCCTTTGTTAGTGGTCTCTTCTAAAGTTTTAAAATGTGACTGTGATGATGAATTTAATTTTAATGTTGATCAACAACTCCCAAAGTTTTGGCAACTTGAAGAAGTGTGTGTCTGTATTCCTCAGAGAAGAGAAGCTATACGAGGAGCATTTTACGAAAAACACTACTCGTTTGGAAAATGGTCAATTTTGTGTAAGGATTCTTTTAAAATGTTTCCCGGACAAATTAGGTGAATCTTTGTCAAGAGCCAAACATTGTTTTGCTTCTCTGGAACGTAGATTTAAATCTAAAACTCATTATTGTAAAATGTACAAAGAGTTAATGGTGGAACATGAAACTTTAGGTCATATGTCTAGATGTAAAACTATTGATGATGGAATGTAAAACGCTTGGTTTTACATTCCGCATCACGGAGTTCTGTGCGAAAGCAGCTCCACCACTAAGTAACGGGTGGTTTTTAATGCAAGTAGTTTAACTAATACTGGTACTTCTATTAATAATATCCAGATGATTGGACCCGTGGTACAGGACGATCTTTTATCGATCCTGTTGCGTTTTAGACAACATAAGTACATCCTAGCTGCTGAGGTTGAGAAAATGTACAAGCAGATAGTTGTTCATCAAAATGATAGGTACAGGGTGTCCGGTGGCAGGGTTCAGGTCATGGTCGCTGGGTTAGTTGCATAAACTTTACTTTTGAGGTCCTCTTTTGAAACCCTGCGATGTTCGCAGGGTTTCAGTACTAAAAGAAAATATCGTTCGCGAAGTTAATGGCATCCCGACATCACTTTTCCAGCGAGTCGCACGAAATACGGAGGCCAGATTCCAAGAGTGTGTCCGACGTGACGGTCAACATTTAAACAAAATTATTTATAAAAAATAAAATCCGCACTTATCTTGTTTGTAATAGTTTTTGAAATAAACGTATATCATTAGAGGTTCTTTTTCAATTTAACTTTTAATTCCTGAGTCTGCCACCAGTCACCCTTTATCTTCAACAAATTAATTGGCGTGATAATCCGTCAACTCCATTACACGCTTATTAACTTAATACCGTGACGTAGGGCACGGCCAGCGCTCTTCACCTAGCAACCCGATGTCTTCGGCAGTTAGCGCTACAGTGTGTTGATAAGGAGATAGGTGACGTTATCCTTCACGACTTTTACGTGGATGATTTGCTCACTGGAGGAGATGCCATCAATGAAGTCAAAGAGTTGCGTCATAAAGTTACTTCAACTTTCGCTTCAGCGCAGATGAATCTCAGAAAGTGGAAGTCGAATGACATACAGTTGGTAATTGGTTCTGACTTTCCTAAGTCTTCACTGGATTTAAATATTGGTGGATTTGAGTCAACAATATCTTAGGCATAGGTTGGCAGCCACTGTCAGATTACCTTTGTTTTACAATTAGTTTAATAACACAAAACGTGACATACTATCGATTGTTTCACAAGTTCTTGATCCGCTTGGATTATTGGCTCCGTGTGTAATTGTTATGAAAATGTTACTTCAGAAGTTATGGTTGAAAAAACTGTTTTGGGATGAGCAGCTATCACCGGACATTATTTTAGCAAGATTTGTCCGCTGCCTATATATTGAAGTGAACCTGAAGATTCTTAGTGGTGGAAAGGCAGGCTCTCAACGCCCGGGGAATACGCATTCAGTTCAATGTTGAGGCTACGTAGATTATGGCTAATCGTTTATTAATTTAAACCTTTCTTGACCGGCTACATTCTTTTGTAACTATTGTCAGATTGTTACAATAAAATTGCACGTTCACATCAAGCAACGTATTTTTTCTTTATTCCTGTAATTATACCTGGATTAATCCCGCACCATCCACCACCATATTTGTACCTCATACATCTACGAATTATAGGCGGAACAATTTTATTGTACGTGCAAGGATTCATTTTAATGATCTATATGCAAGGAATATGATTTAGCTCCATTTACAATTAGTGTGAATTCGGCCAGAAGGTGCTTAAGCCTCAAATTTTCATCAAACCAATTTTCAGCAAACCAAGGTTGCTTCTTATTTTAATTAAAGTGGTGTGTTCTGTGGTTTTGTGCTCACACCATAAATTAGTATTGTAAGTCTATATGCGAGGATTTGTAATTGGCTTTTGGTGACTATGGTTTCCTTTTTTCTTGTTTATTTTGATTAGCTGAAAGACCTCTATGTTTTAAAAATAAATAATTAAATATGAATTAAACCACAAATTGTAGCTTGATGTTTGCGTGTGGAACTAACCTCAGCCTTCTGTATGGGTGAAACCCGACAGCACACCACCACCTTGCAGGATATGCAGAGGTCCAGGAAGTCCTTCTTCAGGTCGCAGCCCATCGCGTACTTGAGCGTCTTGCCGTCGATGATGAGCGCGATGTCGTTCTGCTTGCCGAGGTTGTCGCCGATCTCCACTATCTGACGAGATATGCACTCGCGGGTACCCTGGGGGAAATGCTTATTTTTAGGAAGGCTACACATCGACAAATTTCAATAAAGGGTTCAATAGACTGTTTGTACTGTCAGTATGGTTTTCTTAAAGGTAAGAAACACCCTGACATAACAAAAAATCTGGGGTGTCGACTGTATTTGGAATTAAAACAACTTCTATCTCTCTCTCAAGTCCCGACGGCCGGGGCGTCTCCTTCTGTTGCGGCGGCTGAGGGGCTTGACCCTCGCTGCGGACAAGGCAACACTTACGTCCAGGCTGTCCTCGTTGAGTATGATGAGCGGCATGTTGCTGTGCAGCAGGCGGGCGGAGTGGCCGATGTTGATGGCGGTCTCCTGCTTGTCTCCGGTCAGCACCCACAGGTTGATGTTCGCCTTCAAGAGCGCTGCTATCGTCTCGGGGACTCCGTCCTGTACACGATCATGATTCAGGTTAATGGTCTCACAAAATTTGAAATAATGAAAGGATCTGGTTTGCAAGTTTGTGCAAGGATATCTGTAAAAATACTAGTTTCTTTTTGGATAAAACTGAACACGATCGACCCGTCCAAGCCGCGTTCAAGAGCTGACAGCGTCATAATTGTTGTTGTAGAATTTTACTTTATTAATTTTAGGAAAACTTACAGCTAATTATATTACATTAGAAAGTAACAATACGTAACAAATGGCATTTACAAGTTTTCACTCATATATAATGTGAATAATTAAAACAATCTCACGAAAACAGCTTAGGACTAACGCAAATACGCTCAAACCATCTCATAAAATATAAAACAACAACTTAGCATAAAACAGTGGTTATACTACATTTATCGCTCTTCAACGCGATTGAGAAGTTCTGATCGCGGTTAAGTTTATTGGTGAAATTCGCCCTTTAAGGAAGAACAACACAGGTAGGAATGGAATTTGATTGAATTTTGTATTTGTGCCGTTTTCCGATTGCGTTTTATTTTTGTGTGTGTAGTAAAACAATGATGTGTGTGCTTGTCTGACCTGCAGTTTGTCCTCGATGGCAGTGGCGCCGAGTAGTCGCAAATTATTCTCGATAAGCATGGCGGCCTCCTCGATCTTCAGCTCACGGTCCTGTATCGCTATGCTGGCTTTGTGGTATGTGTTCGCCCAGTCCTGCAAAACAAATATTACATTAAACTTTGATTATTAATGATGCGTGAGCAGTTTCAATTACTAAGGTGCTTTTAGCTAAGTGAAAACAGCATGGGTCAATTGATCAACGGACATAGCTCATCTTTGGCTGCAGTTGTTGGTCCCGGCTATCACTATTATAACTTTTTACAGTTTTACCAGGTAGTCAGAACCCCGAAACTCTGATACTTCTTTCGGATTACTAACCAATGTTACCCTAGCAACTGAGTATTGAAGGTCAGATTCGAAATCGTATCATTTAAAAGCTGGTGTGGAGCTGCATCCGATTAGATTGGAAGCCGACTCAACATAGCTCGGTAAAAGTTTGTCAGATCATGAAGGACTTACCTGGTAGAACTGCTCGGAGATGTCTGCCACGGCGAAGACGAGCGTGCGCAGGCCGTCACAGGCGAACAGCTCCAGGTGCGCCAGCGTGGCGTCCGCGAAGCGCGCGTGCTCGCCGCCCGCCAGCCGCGGGTAGATCACCGAGTCCGCGCCCTTACAGTATAGCTTGATCTCTCCTGTGCACACACGGCACCGAGTATTACTACATAAGACATTCAATAAGGCTTACGATCAAGTTGTGTAGAAAAAAAAAGCCTTCTTTCCTGAATTCGAGTAAGATAAGTGTTCAAATGCGTGACAACCAACGCCATCTCTACAACGCGACTAATCACTCTGCACTTCAATCGACGAGCGAATGCTAAAGAGCGGCGTGTATATGGCATATGTTATTTAATGATATTGAAGAATATAATATGCTAGATAATGTATATGTCACCGGAAAATTGCAGGCTCCGTAAGATTATAAAATAACTTGAGAGATTGTAAACTCTCGATAAACTGTCAACTGAACATTTGGAATACTTTTTAATGCATCAAAATGTACCTATATATATATATAGATAGTCTATAATTTCTCAAAGTCATTTCGAGAAATAGACTGACATAAAATGGCGACCAATCAGAGCACAAGTCTACAATTTATCCGTTTTCGTGTGATAGTAAACCTGGAAACAAGGCTCTCATTGGTTTCATTCTCAGTCTCATCGGTCAACAAAGACCAAGGAGGGTTAAGTTTCCAATTTAACTATCACGCCAAAACAGGTTCATTGTAGACCAGAGTGCTGATTGGTCAGCAGTCCACAATTTCTAGGACTGGCACGGAGATATCATAGAATACAAGATTTTGATTCGTATAATTGTAGAACAAATGTTCATTTGACAATTTATCGAGAGTTTACAATCTCACAAGATATTTTCTAATCTTAGGTAATTATCTGGTGAAATACTTTATCTAGCATATATTTTTTAATATTATAACCGGAAAATTGCAATCTCCGTAAGATTATAATATCTTGATTAGATTATAATTTTTCGATATATTATGAAAAAAATATTTTGTATACAATAAATCCCATCCTAATTCAATAGTTTTCAATATATCCGTGTCTTTTTTAGAAAAAATAGTTTACATTTTAATGCTATATTTTAGAATATTTTTCTGGTGACATTATCATTAAAAACAGATGAGGGTATATTTCATATACCGGATCTCGCACTAAACGCGGTGGTAGCACCGGCAAGACAACAGCGGGGGCCGGCCCCACTTCAATCCCCAGAAAACTCTCGATTATTATCATTTATCATTTTCGGGCCTTTGTTTTGCGAGCAACATCGAGAGTGTACAGTGATGCATGCGCCACTAATACAACACTGGTTTTGGGTACAAAACCTCGTCGTAAACTAAGTACAAAGAGTCCAGTTAACATCGAGCTCGGATCACAGACACGAGCTGGACGAGCACTCTCATGTAAATAGTCGCAATCGGTCTGTTTCGTAAGGTCGGTGAGAGCGTAGAGTTACAAGTGCAGGTACGTTACCGGTGGGCGTGCGCACGATGACGGACATGCGCTTGCGCGCGGACGTGAAGTCCAGCACGTTGAGCACGGCGTACTCCTCCGTGGCGTGCGGCGCGCGCAGCCTCACCGCGCGCGGCGTGCGCTGGTCGAACACGTAGCCCCACGCCTGCGCGCCCAGCACCAGCGCGCGCTCGTCTGCCCGACAGACCACATGTTATTCATATTACTCAACCAACCATGGGCCTGCTATATTGGGAATATTCAACATGATTGGTGACGTCAACATTCATAAATAAATTATCGTTTATTTCAGACTACTGCCCATACTTAAGTTTACAACTTCCTGAAGTGTTAGGCAGATGTAATCTTTTTACACTAAAGATATAATAAAGAGTGACTTTAAGAGTTTCGTTTTCATTTATCGTCTAGGTCAGGGATGGCGAACCGGTGGCACGCGTGCCCGTTATGGCATGCGGCAAAAATAATTCGGGCACGCGAATCTTTTTACTTGAGTTAAGTCTATTGTAAGATAACTAGCAGACTAACTTTTGATTTTATTTAAATGAACACCAAACAGTAGATAAGCACGAGGACTGCTGTACCTACGAATTTCGATTTCCAAAATAAAAGTCTTAAGTTAATCGTTTCTAGCTTTATTTTGTGTGCATTAAATCATTAGGGAAGTCCGTTTTTGACGGCATATCATGGTAACATTCAATATTATTGAATAATAATGGCACGATCATAGTAAAGGTCCTAAGGTTCCCTGGTCTAGGTATTTCCCAATCCAAGATGGCGCCGCGTGGCGCCAACTAACCCGCTGCGCTCAAAACCTGCTTCGCCAGCCCCTCCCCTGCCGAGCTCATGCTGCCGGGCACGGGCATAAACAGACAACACGTCAAAAGTTACGTTTATATCTACAGACATCAAGCATGCCAGATAATTTGTTTTTTTTATTTTATTTTATTAGTAAGTGAGGACATTTCAGAAAAAAGTGTTTTTTTTAATAAGATTCTGTAGATATTAGCGGACCCTAGTGACTAAACCCACCTGGCGAGGCGGCGTGGTAGTTGAGCCGGTCGCCCACGCGCTCGGGGATGACGGTGTGGCAGATGGCCAGCATGGTGAGGAACTCCTTGATCACGTGCTAGCCGTCTGACTCGGCACGCTCGATGTCTGTAGATATTAGCGGACCCTAGTGACTAAACCCACCTGGCGAGGCGGCGTGGTAGTTGAGCCGGTCGCCCACGCGCTCGGGGATGACGGTGTGGCAGATGGCCAGCATGGTGAGGAACTCCTTGATCACGTGCTAGCCGTCTGACTCGGCACGCTCGATGTCTGTAGATATTAGCGGACCCTAGTGACTAAACCCACCTGGCGAGGCGGCGTGGTAGTTGAGCCGGTCGCCCACGCGCTCGGGGATGACGGTGTGGCAGATGGCCAGCATGGTGAGGAACTCCTTGATCACGTGCTAGCCGTCTGACTCGGCACGCTCGATGTCTGTAGATATTAGCGGACCCTAGTGACTAAACCCACCTGGCGAGGCGGCGTGGTAGTTGAGCCGGTCGCCCACGCGCTCGGGGATGACGGTGTGGCAGATGGCCAGCATGGTGAGGAACTCCTTGATCACGTGCTAGCCGTCTGACTCGGCACGCTCGATGTCTGTAGATATTAGCGGACCCTAGTGACTAAACCCACCTGGCGAGGCGGCGTGGTAGTTGAGCCGGTCGCCCACGCGCTCGGGGATGACGGTGTGGCAGATGGCCAGCATGGTGAGGAACTCCTTGATCACGTGCTAGCCGTCTGACTCGGCACGCTCGATGTCTGTAGATATTAGCGGACCCTAGTGACTAAACCCACCTGGCGAGGCGGCGTGGTAGTTGAGCCGGTCGCCCACGCGCTCGGGGATGACGGTGTGGCAGATGGCCAGCATGGTGAGGAACTCCTTGATCACGTGCTAGCCGTCTGACTCGGCACGCTCGATGTCTGTAGATATTAGCGGACCCTAGTGACTAAACCCACCTGGCGAGGCGGCGTGGTAGTTGAGCCGGTCGCCCACGCGCTCGGGGATGACGGTGTGGCAGATGGCCAGCATGGTGAGGAACTCCTTGATCACGTGCTAGCCGTCTGACTCGGCACGCTCGATGTCTGTAGATATTAGCGGACCCTAGTGACTAAACCCACCTGGCGAGGCGGCGTGGTAGTTGAGCCGGTCGCCCACGCGCTCGGGGATGACGGTGTGGCAGATGGCCAGCATGGTGAGGAACTCCTTGATCACGTGCTAGCCGTCTGACTCGGCACGCTCGATGTCTGTAGATATTAGCGGACCCTAGTGACTAAACCCACCTGGCGAGGCGGCGTGGTAGTTGAGCCGGTCGCCCACGCGCTCGGGGATGACGGTGTGGCAGATGGCCAGCATGGTGAGGAACTCCTTGATCACGTGCTAGCCGTCTGACTCGGCACGCTCGATGTCTGTAGATATTAGCGGACCCTAGTGACTAAACCCACCTGGCGAGGCGGCGTGGTAGTTGAGCCGGTCGCCCACGCGCTCGGGGATGACGGTGTGGCAGATGGCCAGCATGGTGAGGAACTCCTTGATCACGTGCTAGCCGTCTGACTCGGCACGCTCGATGTCTGTAGATATTAGCGGACCCTAGTGACTAAACCCACCTGGCGAGGCGGCGTGGTAGTTGAGCCGGTCGCCCACGCGCTCGGGGATGACGGTGTGGCAGATGGCCAGCATGGTGAGGAACTCCTTGATCACGTGCTAGCCGTCTGACTCGGCACGCTCGATGTCTGTAGATATTAGCGGACCCTAGTGACTAAACCCACCTGGCGAGGCGGCGTGGTAGTTGAGCCGGTCGCCCACGCGCTCGGGGATGACGGTGTGGCAGATGGCCAGCATGGTGAGGAACTCCTTGATCACGTGCTAGCCGTCTGACTCGGCACGCTCGATGTCTGTAGATATTAGCGGACCCTAGTGACTAAACCCACCTGGCGAGGCGGCGTGGTAGTTGAGCCGGTCGCCCACGCGCTCGGGGATGACGGTGTGGCAGATGGCCAGCATGGTGAGGAACTCCTTGATCACGTGCTAGCCGTCTGACTCGGCACGCTCGATGTCTGTAGATATTAGCGGACCCTAGTGACTAAACCCACCTGGCGAGGCGGCGTGGTAGTTGAGCCGGTCGCCCACGCGCTCGGGGATGACGGTGTGGCAGATGGCCAGCATGGTGAGGAACTCCTTGATCACGTGCTAGCCGTCTGACTCGGCACGCTCGATGTCTGTAGATATTAGCGGACCCTAGTGACTAAACCCACCTGGCGAGGCGGCGTGGTAGTTGAGCCGGTCGCCCACGCGCTCGGGGATGACGGTGTGGCAGATGGCCAGCATGGTGAGGAACTCCTTGATCACGTGCTAGCCGTCTGACTCGGCACGCTCGATGTCTGTAGATATTAGCGGACCCTAGTGACTAAACCCACCTGGCGAGGCGGCGTGGTAGTTGAGCCGGTCGCCCACGCGCTCGGGGATGACGGTGTGGCAGATGGCCAGCATGGTGAGGAACTCCTTGATCACGTGCTAGCCGTCTGACTCGGCACGCTCGATGTCTGTAGATATTAGCGGACCCTAGTGACTAAACCCACCTGGCGAGGCGGCGTGGTAGTTGAGCCGGTCGCCCACGCGCTCGGGGATGACGGTGTGGCAGATGGCCAGCATGGTGAGGAACTCCTTGATCACGTGCTAGCCGTCTGACTCGGCACGCTCGATGTCTGTAGATATTAGCGGACCCTAGTGACTAAACCCACCTGGCGAGGCGGCGTGGTAGTTGAGCCGGTCGCCCACGCGCTCGGGGATGACGGTGTGGCAGATGGCCAGCATGGTGAGGAACTCCTTGATCACGGGCGCCGTGGGGTGGTTGCGCTGCATGTTCTGGTACAGCAGCGTGTCTTCTAGCTTGTCGTTGGGGCTGGGGCTCGTGTAGATTATCTGCGGTGAAAAACATATTATTTTAGACTTCCTATCTCGCCTGTCCAAAGAAGGCTTACGAAAACGCAGCCAAAATAATTTGTATTTTACAGGTACAGTATTATTTATTTATTTGGAAACTCAACAGCTTATTATTATGAGAATAATGTGATAAAAATATATATTTTAATTAGGCACAAATGGTCAAAGTTGTTATTTTTGTCGTTCAAGCACATTAGATATCAAGTGCAACAGTTGCTGACCTCCCCGATGCTGCACTTGCGGAACTCCATGACGTTGCAGGTGAGCGTGCCGGTCTTGTCGCTGAAGATGTACTTGACCATGCCGAGCTCCTCGTTGAGGTTGGACGTGCGCGCCATGGCCGGCGTGTCGGTCTGCTCGTGGTACATCTCGCCGTCCATCGCGATGAACTTCGCCTGAGGGACACCAACTCAAATTACGTTTGTTGTTCGGAACGTTCTAGAGGCGGGAGGGGGTGGATGAGGGTCAGCAGTCGGTACAGTAGGTGTGGTCGTCAGCACCGCTTCTCGCCGCTCGTTTCGTGCACGCTGGGCGCTGGCTCATACATAAAGGCCTCATTCGCCACAATACCGTCGCCGCCGCCATTGACTCATTTATTGCTGTATACTCGGTGTGAATGAAACTCAATAAACAGCGCAACGATCACTCGACAGGCCTTCAACGATAAATCATTGAAACCATCACCGCAATTGCCCAATATTGTATTCGGAAAAGGCCTTCCGTTATCGGTCAACTGTAAAGAGCTGCTGCTGAGAAATAACCGCTGGAAAACCTAAATAACACAATGCCAGAGAATCGGACTCAAGCTCAAACAACACATTAGACCTTATAAGTAAAATATTTCACTAGCACCCGCCCGCACCTCGTACGGGTGAAATTAATAACTCCGACATGGTTTTTGAACCCAATATTTAAAAATTACATTCACAAAGCATCGTTTATCTATCTAATACCTTTAAACGAACAATTCTTGTATATATAAATATAATCTGAATTTTGGTAACGGCTCGAACGATTTTCATGAAATTTAGTATGCAGGGGGTTTCGGGGGCGATAAATCGATCTAGCTAGGTTTCATTTTTAGAAAAGTTTTACCAAAAAAAGAACGAGCAATGCTCGTCATCCAGGTACTGGTTCTTTATATTAGTACAATCCGTATCAATAGTTGGGTTGTTTAGAAAAAGTAAGCGGAGACATTGGTTTATATCTCTGTCACCAGAAAATTGCAGACTCCGTAAGATTGTCTCGATACATTATGAAAAAATTGTTTTGAATACAATAAATCCCATCCAAATTCAATAGCTTCCAATATTTCCGTGTCTTATTAGTAAAAAATAGTTTACAATTTCACGTGATATTTTACAATCTTATGGCGTTTGCAATTTTCCGGTGACATAATAACCTTTACTGAGGAATATTACCTTTAGAAATGCATGCAATGGTATAAAGTAAAAAAAGTATAGTACTCACTTGAAAAAATCTAACAATTTCTGCAGTAACTTGTAACGATATAGGTATAAGATTGTTGTACAATATTAAAAATGTCAAAAAGTTATATACGAAATGTGCATTCTGCGCTTCTGTAACAAAAGAGAGGAACATTGTTAGTAATACGAAGTTATAGTATCCATGGTGAAGCGTCAACTTAACTATTGACAGGAACGTTCAGGCTCAAATTTTATTATTGTTCAGAAAATGGACCTTACTCTATTACAGTTGCCTGCTTATTTTGCCTCCAGAATCGACAGATTCAGATATTTTTTATTTTAAAAACCGGCCAAGTGCGAGTCGAACTCTCACACGAAGGGTTCCGCACCATAAACCGAAAAAACACGTTTCTTGTATGGGTGTTACAGCGGCAATAGAAAATAGAAATAAAGACACTATGTGAAAATTTCAACTGTCTGCCTATTACGGTTCGGTGCGGTACAGCCCGCTGACAAACAGACGGACGGACAGAACGACGGACGGATGGACAGCGGAGACTTAGTAATAAGGTTCTGTTGGTTACCCCCCGGGTACAGAACCCTAAAAACTAGGGTGTCGTAGATTTTGTCCTGTTGGGAATCCTGTCTAGGGATAAATAAAGGTTATCTTTGACTAAAAAGCCCACAGTTCTTACTGGAACCATTACGCGAGGAGTCAGGAAGAACAAGGAGTACGGGATATTCGCACTAGAAAGAAAAAAGAAAGAAAGAAAAGAGTACAGACAACAGGATCAGACTACAGTCGCGATTAGGCTCCCTAGATTCATTTATTTATGTGTCTGGAACACTTGAAGCAACGGCTATGACCATGTGGGGTATCTGGATCCTGTTGGTCAGCAGCTCCCCGACATAGTTGAGAAAGGCCGGACGTATGTAGAAGCCCTCACCCTCGAGTCCTATGTACCAGTCCGTGTGCGCGCGCATCCACAGTTCGTTGAAGCCGGCGCTCAGCAGCGACAGCGTCAGCAGGATCAGGAACAGCATCAGGATGTGCGTGTTCGTCTGTCGGTCAATCGACGAGCGCTTCAGTGGGGCTGTGGGGCAAAGCGATGCTGTTAGTTTAATCGCGCTAGGATATTTACTAGGTAACAAATATCTCATATTATATATTATAGTAAATAAGAAAACGACCGCTGCTGCGAGGAAAGAATCTGCCTGTTTAAAGCCTGTTTTTTTACAGGTCATAAAATATAATATCGTAATAAGACGTTACCTTTAGTAGAGTTCTTCATGAGCTTGGTCTCATGGCCGGTGTAGATGACGACGCCGTAGATGTAGTTGGTGTTGCGAAGCATGGAGCCGCGCAGCAGCATCTGGTCCAGACCTAGCGGTACCACTCTGGAGAAACGGAATAAAGATTTTTTGTTATTATTAACAGACTTGCATTTGACCACTATCTCACCTGATGGTAAGCGAAGATGTGGTCCACGATGAAGCACGTTCGCCTTTGAATAACCTATACAATACACTATTTAAGTGTTGAAAGACGTCCACTGCTGGACATAGGCCTCCACCAAAAGGGGGGTTTGCCATAATCGCCACGCTTGGCAGGCGGGTTGGCGATCGCAGTGTAGCTGTTGCAATGCACAGAGAATGCTGCTGCCCATTCTTCGGTGAGTCCCTTACTCTCAAAGATTTAAGAATGACAGTCAAAACCAACAGGTAACATTTTCGCCACTCATTGGATTTTGAAGGCAAAGATTAAACCAGTGCTTCATACGTTTAAAAAAATCTTCTGGCCGACAACATACCTAAATGTTTTTGAAATTTCAAAATAAAAAGCATTGCTACTGTAAACTAGCCCATTGGCATCTTCATGATGTTTTCTTGTACCGTTTGCCAGTTCCGTCCACTCTACACTTACTTGTTACTGCTCTCCTTCAGCAGGCCGTTGAACTCGTAGAGATGCCGGTTGGGCTGCTCGCACTGCACTGTGGCCGTGAAGTCCGTGAGCGCCAGCGTGCTGTCCAGCCGGGCCGTGTCCGGGTGGGCTTGCCGGATCTTCAGGTTCGTCTCCCCGTCCAGGTTCGACGTCTCGATGAACGATATGCCTTGCGGTTCACTGTGGAAAGGTAGGGAAGTTTAGGTAAGTTTAATTAAGTTGTAGCGTTTGATATTATAGTGGATTGTTTACGATGAGCCCTGAGGCTAAACTCAGGAGTCGAAGCACTGAAGCATCATAACATTAAATAGCATTACTTTTTAGGTAGTTACCTAAAGAGCACGGCAGAAGTCCACATTTCACCAGAAATAATAATTAGTCTAATGATGAATCTTGTCCAATCCCGGGAGTTAAACTATGGATAGGTATTTTTTTGCGGAGCGGAAGAAGTGTCCGAGTTTTACTGACTAAAACCCATCCGTGTTTCTCCTACTGCATTTTGCGTTCGAGGGACGCCGTGACTGTTTCGAACAAATTCCGCAACCACGCACAGGTCTACGTAGTAGTTGTGAAATGCGCGAGCGAAAAACAGCTTTATTCAAGAATAGCATTAGCGCGTGAAAATCTAAAGGTGTCTTACGGGAAAGTATCATTGTCCAGGCCCCATGGCCTACCCATGCCCTAATTTAATCATATCAACAAACACTTTCGCATTAATATTATTAGTAGAATGTATAGGAAACCTCGTCGTGCTCGGGAGTTTGTTGCGCCATTTCTCTTCCCAGCTAAGACGCTACGAAGTGGTGCCGGGCAGACGTTTTGGGGGACTATCTGTATGTAAAACTTTGACGTTCAAAAAGATCTGTCTTTTTAGACTAATCACACTAATATTATAAAGGCAAAAGTGTGTGTGTGTGTGTATGTGTATGTTTGTTACTTCTTTCTTCACGCGCAAACGGCTGGACCGATTTATATGAAATTTGGTATAACGATTGTTTGAGTCCCGGGAAAGGACATAGGAGTTTTTATCCCGGGAGTATACTATGTTCCCTTGGGATAATTTTCGACAATTACGCGGGCGGAGCCGCGGGCGGCAACTAGTTTGTATATAAATGACGTTTGATTTGATCACCACCGCAATAAAAAAATACCATGGTAATAATGCATTGTCTAGTATTCGATGAATGATAAATAATCTTTGAGTCTAAAGTAATCTATAATATTATAAATAGGGAAGATTTATTTGTTTGTTACGATTTGGGTCAAAAACTACTCAACCGATTTTTTTTTAAATACGAATCGATAGAATTTTATAAATCTTATTATAAATATTTTTACCATTTCAACAAAGTAAATAAAATATAAAAGAATTATAAAATTCTATCAGTTCGTTTTAAAAAAAAAAAATCAACCATTTGTGCAGTGTGTGGGTCAGGTAACTGACTGTACATATTAAATCCGCGCGGAAGAAATCTCGGGCGAAGTGCTAGTATTTAATAAAAACAACTTATTACAATGCATCGGTGACGTTTACTGGCTAGCCAATGAACGTCACGCAAATCTGCACGGACAATTATTTTTAATTGGCGCATAAATATTTTACGTGCCTTTTAACCTTGTGTTAGGACATAAACAAGAGCTAAAATAATATTGTACTGACTGTTTCTTCCAAGCTTCGTCATGTGAACATTATGTTTTTAAATGTTTTCCTTAATAAGTTTTAAGTAGTAAACTAATGACTGGAAACATTACAAGAACGAAAGGATTAACTTTATAATTTTCTTAATCGGTAGTTTAACTAGTCAATGAATTTTCACACAAATCAATAGGTTTCAACTATGGATCTTACATTAATTTAACCTTTTGAACGCCATGGCCACGTACACATGACAAGAAAGCGCGTGCCTTGTTCGCCAAACGTCACAAAAATGGGACTTCAATTACGGCGAATTTGCGGCTCGGCGTCGGGGGCACATCGATGCGTTTATGCTCTGGCGTTGAAAAGGTTAACATTGGTGGAATTCGATGATATTAGGCCAGATAGGCTTGAGGAAAAAGTTTGAAAGTGGCGCCAGTCACAAGTCACAGAAAAGTTGAAAGGAAGTCTTTTGTCTTGGTATATTCTCGTGAAGAGAAGATTTGACGACACGGTTGGTGCAGTGGTTGAGCGATTGACCGCTGCGTTGCGTGTCGCGGGTTCGATCCCCGCACGGAACAAATATTTGTGTGGCCTGCAGATAGTTGTTCTGGGTCTGGCTGTTTGTGTATGTGAGTTTATATGTTTGTAAACGCACCTACGATGCAGTAGAAATTTCTAGAGTGGGGCAACGTTTAAAAAAAAAGTACAAAAAATAACGCATATTACTAAAATAGTGAGAGAGGGTAGCCACAGAAGAGATGGATGGATTGTGTTAGGAGTGATACTAAATATTAACAGGAACTTACACAGTGACGTTAAAAAAAGGAGTCAGTGATAGCGTGAAGGTTGACAGGACCGAATGTAGGAAAGCAAACTCAAGTAACATGGGACATGGGCAGCCAGATAATGGACCACTTAGGCCACTCTTAGACTAGAGAGCTATTTGCGAATGAGATCAATTCAAATCAAAAGTAATTTATTCAAATTAGCCAGACTGCTAGCACTTTTTGAACGTCAAATTTCTACATAAAATCAGTCAGTAAAAGATAGGGATCTTCCTACCACTATAGGAATCTATTTCTGCTACCAAGCTCCGTCTCAATGCTCCAACATATATCGTGATGTTATAACAAGAAAATTTAGACATTACAGCTTTGTCTCTACGACGTCTACAATGTAGACAGAATATACAATATACCTCTATAATTATACAATGGAAACAAGTCGTAGACATAACATGTAGACTCTACATATTATGCCTACGACATGTATCCCATCCTCTAAACCAGGGATTCCCAAACTATTTGGGGCAAGAGACCCCTTTTCCAAATTGAACTGATACTCAGACAGCTAAATTACTTTAAAATCCTATCTCTAGTTTGTTTCCTATTCATACAAGATACTTCCTAATTTTAAAAAAACTTGCCGAATTTTTCATCTTGTACGAACTTGTGCACGCTTATCGACTTGTTGAGTTTTTTAAAACTACAACAATGATTCCTGCCTACTAAAATATTAGTCATTCTTATAACACGTTGGTTCGCGTAACACAACTTATACAGTATCTTGAAAGTTTCAAAAAAGAACTTGTATTCATTAATATGTTGCTTTTTGGAGAGCAGGTAACGCATCTATAGTTAATGTATCGTATGGATATAGTCATTTCATTTCAGCATGGCAATAGCGGTCATTGCCCTTTCACTTATCTTGGAAGGACCCGAACAACACACTATGTATCGTGTTTTTAGTTGTAAAAAACACATTGTTCATACCCTGAGGTTACTCTCAGACCTGCTTACTATTCAGCCAACACGCGTGGTATTGTTTTCCATCTTACCTGGAGGACAGCAAGACGAGGTCGGCCGGGAAGAATTGGTTGTTGACGACCTTGCACAGGTCGCCCACCAGCAGCTGCTCCCACTGCACCGTGAGCCAGCGACCCTCGCGCAGCACGTCCACCTTGCGGCCGTTCGTCTCATCGTCAGCTCGGTGACGCTTCTGGATATGGAAGAGGAAAAAATGTTAAAGAAGCATGAACTTAAATGAACCTTTTTGGCGCAGCCTTGAGCCACACCCACACACTTTGTTGTCATTGTCACTTTTTCATGTGTACCTGATGGACTGTCGTCAAATAAATGTTTTTTCTTTCACTTTTGCGGACATCAGACCCTTTCGGAAATACTGTCACAAAGTTCGTCGCGTTGGTAACTACTGCTTCCATGCCAGTTTTTGTTGCCTGAAGGGCATGATATTTCGTCAGCAAAAACTTCAAAAAAATTTAAACTAAAAGTAAAATTCAGTAAATTTTGTCGAGTTATACACAAAAAATGTATGGGGCAATCGATTTTGTTTTCGCGATTTCAGTGTTGGTCCCGTAGTGGAAGATGTTCATAATGATGAGTACATCAAAGAGGTATTGCGTTGTACTATCGCAACTATTAAATAACTTTTTCCTGCGTACGGGACGAGGAAAATGCAAGTTGGAAATACTTGTTTCTAGGTGAATAATAATAAAAGAATGTAATAGTTATCGTAGTACGAAAGTACGGAAATAAATTATAGCGTACAAAATAATTGTAATATAACTTGTGGCCAACCCTGACAAAAACGTCACCTACTATTAAAAGACGAAGTTACTAAACCTTCGTGCACAAATACTAAAGCATTCCGGCAAGCATTCCTTACGCTTTATTTAGGTAGACTCCTCTTTTAGCAATTCAGAACAACATGGCTTCTAAGGTAAATAAGTTGACACGTACGAAGACCAGACATGTAGATGCGCGAGCAGGAAAAGTCCCTTTTACAGTCACTTATTTATATCATTAGGTACATGTTGGGTTTCTCCATATTGCAGATGTGTCTAGAATTTAAACACTATAGTTGTTTCTCAACGATGAGGTTCTCAAGATCATGACCGTACAGAAGCACTCCTGACTTTTGGAGGGACATCCCATTGACCAAGACACTCTACTCAGAGTTCAAAGCCTTAAGACAGATTTATCAAACTGAAATAAATGTGACTAATATTATAAATGCGAAAGTTTGGATGGATGTTTGTTACAGAGGTAGTTTATAGTCTGGAATAACACTTTTCCCCTTGGGATAATTTTCGACATTCACGCGGGCGGCAGTTTATTTAATATATTTTAGTCACACGGTTACCGTTTAGTAAACGTTGTATTAGACGCATTGTCTGGATGTCATTTAGGCAGTTGATCAAACGGCGACTTTTCTTTTCATTAAAAGACGCCGCTAGGCAGCCAATTAAACGGCTGATCAAGAAAATAATATAGACCGTTACCAACTGCCATGCTAAAACGAAACAACTAGGTATACATTT
This sequence comes from Mamestra configurata, assembly GCA_002192655.3. NCBI lineage: Eukaryota > Metazoa > Arthropoda > Insecta > Lepidoptera > Noctuidae > Mamestra > Mamestra configurata. Next base: position 16,087 of record NDFZ01005227.1, on the reverse strand, counting down.
TCTCCAAATTCCAATTTAGTTTTGCAACCATCACGATTGGACTTAAACCAGGGTCCGTCGTTCTCTAGGTGGTGACTTTGACGACATGCTGACTGCCACTAACAATCCGAGCAAATAAGAGTAGAAAAATGTAAGAAAACGTGAGGCAATTAACATGGCACAAGGGCAGGAAGCTGTTGATGGAGAGTAGAACTCCATCTCAGTAATACTCACAAAGTCCTCGACGATCTCCTTGATAGCGCTGACGGAGAGGATGAGTATGAGCGGCGTGAGCGTGGTCCAGCGGCCCGTGGGCGACACGTCGGGGATCTGCTGCAGCAGCGCGATCAGCAAGAAGAAGCAGTTGGAGTAGCGCCGGAACTGCTCGAACAGGAACAGCGGGATGAACGATGTTACGCTGTGGAAAAGGACGATACGTTTTAGATGACTGATTATTTACAAAAAGTGAAGTGAACGTTTTTTAGGGGTTAAGTAGATGATGTAAGTAGACCATGGGCTGCAAAATGCTGCGATCTTTACAGACTCCTTCGTCTCCGTGTCGTTAGTTACAAATAGTCAAATCTCGCAAACATTTTTTTTTTTCAAATAAACCTAACGTTCCAAAGCGTAGATCCCAGTGGAGAAGCACGTGCAAGAAACTCCACAGGCACTCTTTCAATCATGTTACGTGTTACAAAGTTGAAACTGTTGACAGGTTCGTCTACTGCGAGTCACGGTCACAGTACGCATGGATGAAAGGCTGGCAAACAAATAAATCGCGCAGCTATCTTGGTGAACCTCTGCCTGCTCGGCCTGACGAATTGATGTGGTGAGCCATTACGGCGCCGGCGTAAGAGCACAGTAAAAATATGAACAGTACGGAAACTATCTACAAACGCTCGAAACGGCACACTCACACAAACATGCGTATCGACGAGACCCCTAAGCGGATTTCGCGGTGCTGTCAGTATTGAGTGCCGCGTCAAGACGAGTGGTCACGAACGAAAGTTTATCTCCGCAATCTTTTTAAAAATGCTACGAGCGTATTGCGTAGTATACGGCTGTTTGCAAAGTTAAACATCTATAGTTGTACAAGTTGTTGTGTGTTAATATTTAACTGTTTTCCTTGTTATATACTATTGTCTTTTGCTGAGATTAACCGACGCCATGAGATTAACTATTAAAATTGTATTTGTAAGCTTGTTATTTCAATTCGATTGATTGATCACTACAGAACAAAAATGTTTTAATAAAAATAAAACAGTATCAAATACTTAAAAAAAAGTTACAACCCTATGGCTTCAATGGAGCGTAGGTAATTATTTCATCAACTAGGGTTAGTTTCCGTACTGTTCAAATTTATACTGTGGTAAGAGGTCCCCCACATTATATCAGGCAAAATATAATATCGTTCGTGGTCAGAGATACAGTTACTGCATGTAAAATACTTTTAATCAGTCGTTCCGGTTCCACTGTAAGCCGCCATCCGCCTAGAATCGCGTCGTCGTTACAGATAATTATAATCCCACTAACCAAAACAATCATCCTGTGCAACAGTTTTAGAGCTGGCAGTCATTTAAAAACTACAAAAGTAACTGCTACCTCTCTATGTCGACTTTCATCACGTTCAATTTTTTTTTATAAAGATGTTTTTGCTCTGGACTCTAGCCTAGGTCATAGATGACAGAGACAAAGTCGACGATGGAGCGAGCTTACCCAGAGGGAGCCTGGTTCACTTTAATTTTGAATAGATAATGTTAAAATATCAATGTTAAGGAGGATTTACGACTAAAATTACTGTTCCATAAATTAATAAGCTGCACAGTCCCGTATAGACTTGCAGACTTGCAGCACAAAGAGATTACCTAACAAAACCAACAATAGCTATTAAGAACAATATAACCGAATAAAAAAACACTCCAAGGTATAAAATAGCTATTTGACGACGGTGTTTTTGGTTGGTTTTTCGTTTTTTGACTCCGACTTCCGAAATTAAATTAATGAGTGATTGCGCTATTTGCGGTTAAGGAGTTACTTTGTGTGCCTTCGCAGTCCGTTTGTTGCTACCGGTTTTACTACCAGTAATACCACGGATAAAGAAAAACCCCAGCGATCCAGTAGTACCACGGGAACACTCCGCTACTGAATGTCAGGGAACAGGGTAATTTCGAACTGGCGTACATCGCACTCGTATGCTTTCTAACTAACGATACGTCGGCCTTGCATACTTCGCTCCAGTGAACTTTCGAACTGGCGTACATCGAGATCCTGTACTTTAGAACTAACATACGTCGACATTTCAAACTTCGACATTCAGTAGCGGAGTCCCACGGGAAGTTTATTTTACCCATGGAGAGTTTACAACGTACGGCATTTCATATAAACTATAAAGTCTTTATTTTTCGTAATTAATGAACCGATTTTAATGAAACTTCCTACGCATAAGAAGAATACATAGGTCTATAAAGTTAATTATAAAGAACATTTTCGAAAAATACTATTAGGCGGGCACTACACGCTCAATTATATCGCACGATATCACAAGTCCAAATCCAGACAAGCTCATAATTAAATATGGGCTTTGGGATTGACATAAACCTAACAATAGGTCACTTTACTAGATTTTATTGATGTTATGTTCTAAGGTCCCTGGTTTACCTTTCAAGTTCACCATCTACTGCAAATACAATATAGCTAAAACTAAACCCAACGCAAAAATATTCATCAAGATCGGTTAATAAACAATAAAGTTATATAACCCCAAAAACATGTTAATTCAGGTTGACTTTTTTGCATCTACGTACTCGTATTACTTCACAGCGTATAGCGTGATGTTATTTTATGAACTGGTGTAAACAATAAACAGATATGCGATTTCAGCAATCCCGGGAGATTTGCTTCTCTTCGCTTCGAATATCATTTATTAAAGAGTTCCGTTGCTTACATCCGAAGTTGATCTTCATCAGATCTTCACTAAATTGAAACCAAAAATACTCTTCCAAACAAAAAAAAAACATCCAAATCGGTTGACAATTGGCGAAAATATCGCTGAACAAACATTTTTCTGGGATCCCAGCATCAGATCCTGACTTATTCCTTAGACCTTCCATCATCAGCTCAGCAAATGAGATGTTGATTACCAGCCACAATTATCTGAATTGCGTTAGAAAGTATATGAAAAACATTGTTGTGTCTTGTTTCTTATTATTGTGTCTTTAAAATTTGAGGGTTGCCCTCGATTTCCCTGGGATCCAATAAACAAATTCTGACTTGGTGTCAACTTGCCGACAGGCTTTCTAATAAAAAAGAAACATCCAAATCAATTCCTAATAAATTTGGCGGAACGAACGCGTAAAAACACACACAAAAAAAACATACAGTTGAATTCTCCTCCTTTTTTGAAGTCGGTTATAAATACTGCATGCCGATATGATTGTGTGGTGGTAGGTAAATATTTATAGCTCACCGCACATGCGATAACAGTGTCAATACGTAACACATTTAAATTGGTCTGCCTTATTATGAGGAAATGGATTTATTTATTCTCTTGATAAAATATGTTCATTTTTATGAACTTTCGACGTTATTCACCCTCGAGGAAACTGATAATTTCTTAATCGCCAGAAGCGAATTGAGAGTCCTTTTTCTTTACGTGTATATACATTTACTTACATAATATTTGGGCCCAGTAAGTGCAGTGGCCAGACATTTGACACTCCAACCGTTGGGACATAGTTTGATCAAAAACTCCGCAGTGTGTTTGGAAGGAAAAAACTAATAAATAATTTCCCATTTCGTCAAGTTATATTTGAAGCGGCATATAGTGAGTACGCAATCGATTCAGTTTTCCATAAACAAATCAAAATTAAGTGAATAAGCCAAGTCCTTCTAACAAACCTTACTTAGTATAAGAACTTGCCCTTGTTAATCGCTTTCTACGATGTCCCTCTTACCGCTCTGGGATTATCCGCTCCTCTTTCTTTGTTCAAGCGATTTTCCTTTGGAATCGGTTGTCCTTTAAGGTGAAGGCACGTGAGCACATTCGCAAGAAGTTGGTAGAATCAACACATCGTTAATTCGTTGTATTAGTTTTTTCTTAATAACTTTGTTTATGTGTACGTATGTATCTATGTACTTATAAATGTCTTTTATTATTTTTTTCTTCTCTCAATTTTTAGTTTTTCTTTAAGTTGCACCTGGCATGTTGTCTCTGCACCACCCTAAGGTCGACTGGTAGAAAATGCTTAAAGCATTAAGTCCGCCTTTGTACAGTGATTTACTAGTGCATAAAGTTTTGATAAATAATAAATAAACTTGCTCAGCAGTAGAGATTTACGAATTACGAATTCTTAATTTCAATTTTCTACCGGTCGATTCTGTAAAGATGTCGAAGTGAAGGCTTGGGTGAAGTGATCACGAGGTGAGCTGTCAATCCATATAATCATGATGGAATGACAGCTCACTTCGTGAAGACGTACCATCTTGATTAGATTGACAGCTCACCTCAGTGTTTGCTCACTAGCACAGTGATACGCAGTACCTAAAAGCTACACAAAAAGGAAGGCATTCATATAATTGATAGTATCTATGCCTACAACTGTACATAAGTAGTTAACATAGGGGTTTCAAGTTGACAGTCAGCCTAAGTAATGATAGGTTCGCTGCTTTGATCGTATCGAAGTAATTTGTAGTGAAAACATCGATAAATTATAGGTGGGGCATCAATGGGACATGCTTAATTTATCAACCGTCAAGAAATAATGCTTGTTTTGAATGAACGGTGGAACAAAAGGTTTGTTTTACATACATTTTACATGTGGGCGTTTGGTAGCATTTATTTTAAAATATTTGTTTGCTAGGCTGGTTATTCTTGTGGAATTATGTTAAATGTTAATTTTTACAATGTCACATCGCGTCCTAGAAGGTCATACATTATCTCATTACATTGTAAACCCTGTTTTAGCCGTTTGAGTGTTCCATAATTATTTGCATTTGAAAATACAAATATTGAAACCGTTGTCGCGAATGAATTATTGTTGGCAACAATATATTATTATATCATCACGTCTGTATTCGCTCGTGGGTAGGCAGGGGTCTGTAATGTCCACTTTCAAATAATTGCAATAATATGATCCATAGGTCAGGCGACTAATTTTATGCGTATCGTACATCAAGTGTTTCTAACAAGGTGTCGGTTGAAGTGACGGCTGTGTGGGTCAGTCTCGGTGGCTTTTAATTACTTGCTGCAACGAAACTACTCCATTAATGTATTCTGATTATCATGCCCATTTTTATCTTGCTAGCCTGCGTTAGTACTATTTTTATGATCTAGCTTATAACCATACTCTATTAATCCACCCACTAATCCATCCTTTGATGTTACCCTACAAATAAAAAAATCTGTAAGTACTGAGTTTATTTAAAGAAAGAAAAACGACGCAGAATTGAGACGAACTAATTAAGGAACGGCGTAGAAACCCGTGTGAAAATGAGACATAAAACGAAAAATACATAAAATATAGTTACTTCTTTGTTTTCATAGCAATAATGTTCCATAACGAGCTAACACTCTGAAACACGTGGAAGTGCGAGAAATTGATTGGATAATGCGCTCGGAGCCAGTGTTAGCCGGGTGCTTCAACGACACGTCACTCCGTCACGCATCACTCCAGCGGCAGGTGCTCAACTTGTGTGACATGCTACAGTCGCGGACAAGGACATACCGACACGTACCGGCCCTTATCAAGACAATGTATTCAATGAGGGCTTTATGCCCTAGGAACTTCGCTAACTAGATAAGAAAACTCGCTGAACAAAGATTCCCTAAATAATGCGATAACAACAAGACAATATTTGCATAATGCCGGGAGCAGTGCGGAAAGTTGTCGAGGACTAACGTGATCCAATAAGGGAACATTGTAATTAGCGGCCACGCATTCATTGCCACGCGCTGCTGTCATTCTGACTCACCTCCTTTTATGAAGTTTCAAAGTCACTGCACAATGTAGTGAAGTGTGCGATCCGAAATAGTCAGACATACACGTGGCTCTACTGATCAATTGTATTCTTTTCTTCATTTCTTAAAAAAAATTTTGCCCCACACTAGGAACTTCTCCTGTAGAAACTCACATACACAAACAGCCAGACCCGATATTTATCAGTAGAACTACGTCTTTCTTTATTACTCTTCTACTCTATATTTCACATAGTCACGTTCTTCATCTAGCAAATTCTCCCGCGGCTGGGTACAGGCCTCTCTTTTCTTGTTCCAATCCCCACACTTCTATGTCAACCTCGAATGTAACTGGGAGGAATCAAACGGCGGCCCACCTTATAAGTGGCCACCGCCTCCTATGGAGTAATGGTAGGAGCATTGCCATCCCTGAGACAAATGCATGAACTGGGACCTCAATGAAAGCAAAAAAAACAACGACCACAATATCCTTTTGTGAGTCTCCTGGGAACTGCCCCAAAAACTTTTTAAAGTTCCAAATAGTGATTTAGAGTAGTTCCCATGGAGACAGTAGCGATATATGAACGGGTATGACATCAGAGTACGGTGGATGGGCAGGCGGCCAAGCATCGCGGCGCGTAAACAATGCCGTGTACACAATGTGCTGGTGTTTAGGCACGCTCATTGTCGGCTGACAAACTTTACGAGCCTGTCCCAATGGCCTGCCAATGGCGGAGCGAGGCCCCAAATACAGAACACACACATCTAGATGTGTGACGTCAGGAAATTCTAATTTTCTTCGACGCAAACGAAGCGGATGTGTTCCAAAAATGAAAGAAAATTCGTTTCGTTCGTTGCTGGTATAATAAAGTGAAAGTCTGTGTATGTTTATTTGCTCTTCAATCGATTGATTGAAGATAAAACTGAATTGCACAGGAAATGTACACTACCAAGTAAACATCTAATGCTATTTGTTTTTATAGTTGCTGAATTAATATTTGTATTAAAAACGTAACCGTGACTCAGTTCAGTTGCATTAACTAAAAAAACCGCATTATATGTAACGTTTAAATTTGGTCGGGTTGGCATTGAATATATTCTAGTATCCAGTTTTAGAATTTGGGAACTGACCCGCAAAGACTTGCCCCACCCTCGGGTTTGAAGAGGTTAAAAAATCGTTCTTCGAGCCGGATAGCAAGAATAATTTTAGCAATTGTTGGTGTTTTGCAAGCGATTTCATACTGACTCCGGTTAGCGGAATATCTGCAAGGTTCAATTATCTATCAGGCTACGGTCATTCATAAAACCCCTTTTTTTAAAGCTTTAATCTTTAAAGTAAACACTGCAGTTTCTCGTTGCATGGATCCTATTACACGAGCAAATGTTTAGAATGCAGATATTGTGACCGCGCTCTACATTATACTGGAACGTGGCGGAAGGGAATGCCTTCCGAGTTCGATATCATGTTCTGTGCTCCAGCGCGGCGCCATGCAGCTTGTACAGTCAATCGAGGAGATGGGTATGCAGGCTTCATTACTTTTCACACATGTTGTGACTGTGTACTATATCTAATCAGTAAGTGACCATAGTGGAAATGGCCCACGGATATTATCCGCAAGTGAATTATTCGCTCAAAAGTTGCAAGCTTGCGGCAAATAAACTCTTTTTCTTTCTTTATTTCTACTTTCTTCTATTGGGCGTATTTACAATAAATGTAGCCTGAGTTTGGTAGTATAAAAGGTGGTGGTCGGTACCTGTATTTAGCAGTAGATATTCGATTGTTTAGGAACTTGATTGGCTGCGGTCTATTAATGAAGATGATTCTGTTCTGTTCGAGCGGCGCTCCGTCCGTCAGGCCCGATGTCGTCGCCTCATCTTCATCTGTAAACAAACAAAAGACATATTTCAAAACTCATGTTGTGAAAAATCTTGGCACAGAAATAAGGAAATGAGTGTAAAGAATTTGTTGAATCGACTTTAAAAAGATTTTGTTCAAATTTTGTCATTTGTTAACTGCAGTCGGCTTAGCCACTAGTTTTTAATCTTTCTTGGGTGATTGAGACGGCTGAAATCAACAAAATGAGGATAAACGGTAGAAAATGCTCCATACAATACATGGTCCGACATTAGAAGTCTTTGTGAAAGTTTAAGAATTATATTGTCGAATGTTTCCAGCTCTACAATCCAGCATAATATTACACGACCACGGAGCATCTTGGGAGCATTCACCTCTCGTTTGGACAACATCCCTTTTGAAGCCCACGGCATTCACAGCAAGTACACAAACTTCCTTAATTAACATGGAATACTTTAGGAACTTTATGAAAGTTACAATAACACAAAAGAAAGTTATTTCGGGACCACAGAACGTCGAGCGACATTTGTGTAATTTCTACGAACATTACAAGTTTAACTCTGATTTCGGAAAGTTGTTGGTTTGAGGTTTCTTTAGATGGCCATGGTCATATGTTTATGTGATTATCAAACTAATTTCAAAACAGACCACTTCAAAAATGTTATTCAACCGATGCAGTACCTACCTAGTGCGATTAATCATGGACAAACAAAACAATAAGTTGGTAGGTAGGTAGGTAATGTCTGAAATGATCCCAGGACGTGGCTGACCGTACATCGAGGTAAAGGTCGCAGCGTGATCGCTTATAAAAACTGTACCTACATTTGTGTTGTCATTGTTGTGCAGAATTAGTCGAACAGGTAAATTACAATTTCAAAACATTGAAGTCATCGCTGATGTCAATCCCTTCTTCATAAGTGTAAATAAAATTATATCATGCTCGTGTGAGTGATCTGTTGTCCGATTCATGGACGTCTAAAATCGTCAATATCACAAAAATGCCGTTGCTGATCGTAAGCAGGTCAGTGTAAAAAGAGAAAACATGAATCGTTTGGCTTTTGCATTCAAACTTTCTATTGAAAAACTGTGTAGTTTTATACAGCTGTTGGGCCGTAGAAATATCGCAGACGACTTCAAGGTGATTTTATTAAGTGTCTTGACTGCATCGCGGATAGGCGGAACGGCGAGGTGCAGCCAGTTTTTTACGTTAGAATGAAATTGGGTACATACGCCACACTTTGACCTCTGGACATCCTGAGATAAAAACGCCTTGCTTCAGTATTTGCAATCATAAGTGATGGTGACGGGCGGGCGTTTTGGGGGACTGTCTTTATGTAGATCTTTGACGTTCAAAAAGTGCTGGCACTCAGCCTAATTTGAATAAATGACTTTTGAATTTGAATTAAAATGTAAATGAACGAAGAGCCTAATAAAATTATATTGATGATTGAACATTAATTTATTTATTATTAATTTTATAATTATTTTTTCATAGTATATTTTATTTATTATTTGTTTTGTCAGCCATAGTAGTTTATGCGTACAATATAGTCCATGTAGTGCTCTTCTTTAAGTGATGACTGTAATGAGGCACTTAAACTTAAGTCTGGAGTGATTTCTCGTAAATGTTATAGAGTACTCATTGTTGAAGAGCCAAATAAATAAATAAACATATTAACGTTTTTGATTTATTTGCAGAAGCTTCTGTTTGACTTAAAAAGCAAACATAGTCGCAGCGAAATGAATGAATTGTTCCAGTTAATAGCGAAATATTATTGTCTCATTGGGCACGCGCTGGCTGCGGAGAATGCTATGAAAATTAAAATGTTAATTAACGTTGCTTGTTTTGTTGAGATAAACGTGACTATACTGATAGGTACTCGCTGTTATCATATTGTAAAACAAATACAGACAAAACTGTTGAATTCTTTTACAGGTGGTACAAAATGCGGGTTAGGTACGCAAAAGTATGATCACTGCGATCGACATGTTAAGGGTAAATAAATCCTCTTCAGTCAGAAGGAAAGTAGATTAGCTAGGTAGGTACTTTCGACAAGTTATCGCACGTGCTTCACATTATTCTCAAAACATTCCTGTTTGTCTGTTAAAGCTCTAATCTCGTCTGATCGTACCTACCTAATAGGTCCCGATTTATTTTAGACTCAAACGTGCATCGTTGACGGTGGTGTCGGAATACGGATGTCGCTTGTTCAGACTTTCGACAAGTTATCGCACGTGCTTCACATTATTCTCAAAAATTAACACTTCTGTCAGTCTGTTCTCTAGTCTCGTCTGATCGTAATAGGTCCCGATTTATTTTAGACTCAAACGTGCATCGTTGACGGTAGTGTCGGAATACGGATGTCGCTTGTTCAGTGTGAGAGAGGGCTTGCAACAGGCACCAGCACCACTCTCAGTAGAGTGGGGTAGGCATCTCACGTCGGGAAACGTCGCTATGACGTTCGTTTATCGCTCGGTACCTGCACCAAGAAGTAATTAACAAACTATCTCGGGACTAAAAAGTTAGTGCGGTACTTTCCACGGCTTAGCCATTAGTTTAGTGTGCTTAAGGGCTATTAAGTAACGTGAAAATGAAACAGTCTTTAAATATAGACGTCTGACGACGCCGCGCGCCGCAGCTCCTTGTACCTACTGACCCTAATAAAATTGTTTGTTATTGTTAACTTTCGTAAGTATAGAACCTACTTCAGTAATATCATTATTCATGAGGTGATTGTTATCACACGTTGCGCGGTAAGGTCAAGGACACGCGGGTTTCAAAGACAGGCTGTTTGAAGGCCGACATAGCCACATACACTACTATTAAAGAACTAGAATACTACATCCAAATTATTACGTTTTTATCACACCATACTGCAGAGGATGCATTGCAGTCTAACACTATCAAGGCTGACTACATTTTTAATTGTATTGTTTCTTGATTTACGGATAATGTTGCCTACTTACTTATCTTTTATGATATGGAGGGAAAATAATGGAATACTAGGTATTTCAAAGACTATGTAGTCCACAAATAATGTTACATGATGAAGCTTGAATGATAATAAAAAGAAGCCACCGTGCATTATCCTTATTATATTTTCACTGATAGCAAGCGATCCTATCAGGCAATGTTTGCTTCTTATAAAAGGGCTTTAACAAGTGATTTCTGATAAGAATAATGCTTCTGAGGCAAGTATTGATAACAAGCAATATTCAATCTGTAATGATAAAATCACTGATCAAAACATAGTTAATATTGTAATCCTATTATTTATAGTAATGATAAATATACCTTGGTATTTAATTTAATTATGACAAGCAATCTTCTAGCAGGGGTTTTGTTTTCAAGATAACATGTTTTGGCAGTAATGTGTCCAAATAAAGCTTACCGTGGAGCCTCGTAGGCAAACAAATTGCTTGGAAGATTCTTTAAGATAATGACAATATAGATGATGCTGCCATGTAACCAAAGCAATTTGGAATCACTGCAATTTGACTGATATTTAGGTTGAGTCGCTCACAACTATATGGTTTCTGTAGTATGGAAACAAAGCAAATACACTATTGAAGATGAGAATGATTTGATTGATGAGCTTATAAGAAAAAGTAGCCTCGGACACTAACCTATGTAGCTTTCTATGCGTAGTATGATCAGCACTTCAAGAGATTACCCCAAATAGGTACAATAATAACATAATAAAATGAACAACCTATTTTAAGTGCATAAAATAAATCCAGTTTAACGTTTTTTAGTTATAATTTATTAGTATTATCTGAATAATAATAAAGGAAAACCATTACCACCATTTAAATCAGGAGACAGATGGATAAAATTCAACAAAAAAACAAATGAAACCATTTTTCCTTGATTGAGTTATAATGAAACCGTTGCATATTTTAATTAGGATCAAAATGCAAGCAATATTAAATGGTTATGGCCGAGGACAGATCCTCAGTTATGAGACAATTAATATGACATTTCATACCTAGATGTCTGTGTAAAAAGGGTAGAAGAATTTCTTTGCCCAGCGGAGGGAGATGGTAGGCATTTTAGCATCAGAATCAACAAAATCCAGCATATATGTACTGATTAGCTGATAATTACAAAAATATTGCTCCATGAATGAAATAGCTAGCAGATTTCTCTGCACAATTATTCTCCTTACACGAGTTGGTAAGTAGGTACCTTCCACTAGCACAGAGGTGTTACATTATGTTTCAAGATAAGCAAGCAGGTGTTTGTTTATACACTCATAAAATTTGGCAGCATCCCATACAAAGTAGGCGGAATAAACAATAAACATTGTTATTCTTATTAGTGCTAGGAAGATGACATCATTACTTGACACACTGGCAACTTGACTTTTNGTTCCCCATAGGTTGGATTAGCTCTAGTGTTCCACTTGGTTCACTGAGCAGCGCCTCGACAATTCGACTTTTCCCCCCAACTACTCGATAACATGACAAAAGTGAAACAGAAAAAAAAGGGTAAACAACGGCTGCACTTCCTCCCACTTAAAGTGCACCTCACTAATATCAGGGGGTTGCACTCCAATCTCGATCCGGTCCATCATCACCTTGAGGCCGAGAAGCCGCACCTGTTTTTTCTGACGGAGACGAAGATAGCAACCAAAAGGTACGCCACGTCCAACGGGACGTGGCGTACCTCAACTACCCGGGTTACTCTCTTGAACACAAGTTCAAGAAGCAGGCTGGGGTACTGTACGTCCGCGATGACATTTGTTGTCGTCGTCTCCGTTGCTTTGAGAAATCATCGGGTTTTTCTGCCATATGGCTACTTGTGGACACTGGCGTGGAGAAATTTCTCTACATCGGCGTTTACCGATCGCACAGTGGTGACCAGGAGACAACAGCACTGTTCAATTTCCTCGTGGAGTCGACTGACGTAGCCCAACAACGGTACCCAACAGCGAAGCTCATTTTTCTGGGGGACTTCAACGCCCACCACAAAGAATGGTTGTTCCCGTACCAGAAAACTGACCATGCTGGGTTAGAACCCAGCTGGTGAATGTGGCAACACGGGTACCGGATGTTGACGGCCATACACCCTCGGGTACCGGATGTTGACGGCCATACACCCAATTGCTTGGACCTTCTGCTGACAACTGATCCGAACAGTCACTCAGTATCGGTCTCAGCCCCGCTGGGAACATCTGACCACTGCCTGGTGAAATCCGTGTCGACCTGCTCTCCTCCAGATGAGAGCCCTAGAGGCACGAGACGAGTATGGCGATACGAGTCAGCAGATTGGGATGAGATGCGGCACTTTTTTGCGTCTTATCCATGGCGGCATGTGTGCTTTTCCTCGGGTGACCCGTCTTGTTGTGCCGACATGATTGTGGACGTGATTCGGCAGGGGATGGAATATTTCATTCCATTCTCCGACATCCCGCTCGGTGTGCAAACCCGGCCTTGGTATAATGCAGAGTGCGCCCACGCTGAGGCCCGAAAAGAGTCTGCCTACCAAGCTTGGGTCAAGGCCCGCGACCAAAAAGTTAGAGCACGCAGGGTTCGCGCGAGGAAGAGAGCTTTTAATTCTGCCGCTAAGTTCTGCAAGCNTCGGTCTTCTACAGATTGTACTTCGGGGAGAGTGTCCAGGAACTCCACGATCTCATCCCACCGGCCCCCTTCTACCATCGGACATCTAGACGCACTGCAAGTTACCATCCCTACCTTGTTGCTATTCCACCAATTCGCACTAAACGTTTCCAAACGTCTTTTATAATGCGCACAGCAAAGGAGTGGAACTCTCTGCCTGCGTCTGTGTTTCCGAACGCATACAACCCTAATCTCTTCAAAATTAGAGTGAACAGGCTTCTTCTGGGTAAGCTCGCTCCATCGTCGACTTTGTCTCTGTCATCTATGACCTAGACTAGAGTCAAGAGCAAACCCAAATTAAAAAAAAAAAAAAAAAAAAAAAAGAAAGAAAATCAATGTCTTTTTATATCAGTTGTTGTAACCAACTAAATAGGTATAGCCTCTCAGGCCTTCTGACCTGTAAACTGACCTTAAAACTATACGAAACTAATTGTAATTGACGTGTGAAGGTGTGAACTTGATTGAAAGGAACATGATGTGACAAATCCTAGATGGTGGTTGTGAAGAAGAGTTGATCAGTTAGTTAGTTTCATAGGACTTACGCTGGTTTATCTTGAGCACCATGGCTCGGTAGAACCTGGAGAACGGCGCCATCACGTTCCGCTCGTGGAAAAAACGCGCAATTCTCTCCCTGAGATCCATCTCTGGGAATCGACAAACAACTTGCTATGCAAAACACCTGATCGACACTATTTAAACACTAATAAAACGCTAAATTTGACACTCATTATCACCGCGTAGAATCGCGAAGAAAATAAAACTTAGAATGGGAATAAAAACAATTTCGTTCAACGATTATTAAATAATCGGCATATTCGTTTGATGCACAAGTATTAACCGTATTTTGTGGAGTAAACTTTAAACAATAACATCACTTCATTCACAGGTTCTTTGAAACTATCAAAAGTGTTTGAAATACATGTTGACATCATAAACAGCCGCTACGTGAGTCGTTCCGTCCGACGGTCGACGATCGATCTGTCCGTGTTCGCCGCCCACGAATAGTGATGGGCATGAAAACATGATGAATGTCGATGATGTTGTTTAGAAATAGATTGGAAACATGCTTCGAGTGCTTTAAAATGGCAAGTGGCAGTATAATTAGTTACATTTACAATGTGAAGACATCAATGCGACAATAAATGTAAACACTGGCAATACTGATTCATAGGAATATTTTGTAACTATTATAAATCCTGTCACCTAACTTAAAAATAAGCTTTCCAGTTGCATAAAACGTCAAAAAAACTCAAACTAGTCAAGAATAGTAGTCACTCCATGACTTCTATCGTGACGGAATATTCCAAGAAGTCTGTTGCAGTTAGTGACATCAAATCTATACTTAATTAATATAATAATCTATACTTATAAATTTATAATATAATAAAGCTAAAGAGTTAGTTTGTTTAAACGAGCTAATCTCTGGAAGTAGGTACCAGTCGGATTTGGGAAATTATTTTTGGATAATATGATAGCCACATTCATAAGGAAGGGTATAGGCTATACAAGAACAGAAAAAACGGGATATGCGCGTACGAAGTCGCGTAAAAGCTATTCTATGATAAAATACCACATATTATTGTCATATTAAAATGTCAGACAACTAAGAGTTTCCAGACACTGGTTTTCAACTGAACTTTACGTTGAAGTATAGGTACGGACGTAAATCAGATTTGGAAAGTGTTAAATTTACAGGTATATGAATATATGTTATTAATGTGTATTAAACGATAAATAATAATTTGGTATTTAGTGATAGATTAATTTGTATAAGTTAAAGTCATGAAAAAATATTGGAATAACAAGCACAAATATCATCATTAAAAGTAAAAACATATCCGTTCAAAACTTTCTGCAAGACAAACGTAAACCGGTTACGAGTGATTTCTTCCAACCCAGAAACTCTTTCATTACTCGGCGCAGTATACATTATATTACTTTTATGCCATAGACATGATGCAAGCTGAGCACGGCGGACGATTTTCAAACATTGTTAAATATTAAAAGAAAAAGAAATACCTAACTACACTACCACCATTAACTAATACCCAACTACGATTGCAGACCCCTTTGATTATAAAATTTTATCGATAATCAAGTTTATCGATACTATCGCGTGCCTAACGAAGTGACAGCAGTTCCGTGCTGCCACCTACGGAGTTTATTGTGACATTTGACGTTGGAATCGAGTTGCCATATAAAATATTCGGTGTTGCTATTTGGTCTAATTTCATAACGCATCCTCATTCCTCTTTCGGGGATACCTAGTGTATGTAAAGTACCAAACTCATTGATCCAAGCCTTGCTTCTTGATTCAATCTTATTGTGCACGAACACTTTAGGAAACACCTAAATGAACGTCTAAACACGGCTGCACTAGGTATTTCATTTTCATTTTAATTCTCAGTCAGTCCAATGTTGAGCTGTAGAAATTCGTTTAGATTTCAACTTCTTAACGTTAATGAAACGCCCAAACGGCCATATCTACCTAACTCTCAAATTGAATTGACGCTGCTCAATTTAGTAGTATTAATTTTTTTTATTAAATTTATTTATTGTATATTACATATTAGTTAAATTTTTAAATATTTCTGTACAATTAAAAAAAATAATTAAAAACTATAAAAAATAGTAGCCCACCGGTATCGGGAACAGGGTCCAAGCTACCGGTGGTCAGG
>NDFZ01005226.1:294836-424289 GCA_002192655.3 Mamestra configurata | reverse complement strand
GAATAGAACTCACTTTTTTTTGAGCTCTGCTGGAATATGATCTGCCAAGTTCACCGGCATTAACCTAAGTACCTATTCAAGTCAGTAAATTTTATTTGATTTGTTAATTGTATTTACATCTCTCAATAGATAACTAACTATACATAAGTATTAAGTTTCCTAAGTAATTTTACATATCATAAAATGCTTCCTCTCCCCTTACCTAGATACTTATCTTGCTGTGCCCGACAGGGTCCATAATTATGAACCAATTTGTTATTTTACAACCTAAGAATACATGTGGAATGCAATAAAAGTATTGAGTATTAAGTTTAGAGACTAGACGAGCTTGAATGGGCAAACGTGACCCTTTTAAATTCTTTACTTTCAGAGTTAAAGTTATTCTNCCGACAGGGTCCATAATTATGAACCAATTTGTTATTTTACAACCTAAGAATACATGTGGAATGCAATAAAAGTATTGAGTATTAAGTTTAGAGACTAGACGAGCTTGAATGGGCAAACGTGACCCTTTTAAATTCTTTACTTTCAGAGTTAAAGTTATTCTCTTGCGGCCGGTCTCAATAACGTATCTACCTTTGACCAACTGTCAAATTAGCTACCAACAGTAGCTGTAACGTCATATTTGCCTTTCAAACATGACGTTTCAGCTGCTGTTGGTAGCTAATTTGACAGTTGGTCAAAGGTTGGTAGGTTACTGAGATCAGCCCTTAATAATCACAAGCAAGCACTAAGCGGCGAAAGAAAATGTCTAAACTCAACTCTGAACCCCTATTCGTTTCAATGCTACGATTTCATTCCGACTGAAAAACTAGACTTAAACTAACTTTTCCCCGGGGTTTCGTTCCCGGGTTCCCGTTCTAATTCACCGGGACCGTGCATTTGTCCGGGATTTAAAGTAGCAGATAATGAGAGATAGTGAAGCTATCAGTGAAATAATGTTTTCTATGGTCATACCAATACGAGCTGGTGACAAAGGACAGTGAAATTAGTTAAATATCAGTTTAGACTGAAAGCAAGACACGCAATTTGTTTAAGTTTAGTTCTGTGACAGTAAATACTTCTTCATCTTTCAGTTTGGAACGACTCTGAAAAGCGATGCTTTTCCTCATTTCATTAATGAAATCCATCGCTATCTTTATAACAAAAATCCACCAGTAGCAACAAAAATCTGATAACAGCCAAAGTCCTTAAGTCACCATAATATTATTTATCGTTCACAGATAATATATACTTAGTGTTAAACCCGAGATTAGAAACAATTTATCTTTAAGACACGTCAGGTCTATCGACATGCGTGATTGTGTTTAACAAACAAATTATTTATAAAACATAACCAAGATGGCAGGTGTCAAACCGTGTTTAGTAGTTTTTGGTTTGTTTTTAATTAAACTTATAAATGCTGACTTCATAGTTGATACTAGTTTAGGTAAAGTGGCTGGTGTTGAAGTTAAATCTATTTTGAAGGATGAGAAATATTACTCTTTTATGGGAATCCCTTATGCGAAACCGCCGGTTGGTGATCTAAGGTTCTTGGTAAGTTTTGTGTTATGCTAGGCATTATGCTGAATGGAAGCCCTTTTGCCACAACCACGACATGCATCTACTTTATATTTAGTTATTTTTCTTATTTTATTTAGTTTTTAACGTGTCTTTACTAATATAATTAAAGAGCTACTAACACTATCGTTTAGGGTTTAGTTTAAGAAAAATAAAATTATGTATGTGGATGGGTATGTCGTTTTGTGGCAATTAAATTCCTTTTTTCTTGCCCTTTTCTTTCTTTCTTATGTATTTTTATAATCGTGGATTTACCAAGATTTAAACAATACCTATTATTTAATAGGTTAAGCAAACGTTTAGATTAGAGCACCCTAATTTAGCGAGATATGTTGAGTTCTATTTAATGGTGGAAGCGAGCCCTGTCATCAACCGGGCACATAACCAAACTCAACCACATCTGCTCTAAATATGTCCCCTATAAGTAGTCTTAAGGCGCCTGCGGTCGGACAGAAGGTGCTCTGTAGGCACCCCTTCCTGGAATCCAAGAGAGCCTACGTCATCCCCAGCAAAGTGGAACACCTATACAAGGTGATTTCATATCTTTTCCTAGTACTATTAAGGAAACTGCAATCTAATTATGTATAAGTCATGGTTAAATACAAATAACTGGCACTTGCATTATGAGGGAAGTTGTAACATTAGATAAATCACAGTATAATATTTACAACCTCGTATCTGCATCTATCCGACTATACTCGTATTAAAAGTTGGGCCATATTTGCAAAGTTATAATAGTATTCACTGACGTCGCTCCGCTGGCTAGTCTCTCACTATTTTATTTTCGGATGTTGACATCAAAACTTAGCTCATTCTCATAGTTTCTGCCATAGAATAAACATACCTTCATAAGTCAGTAAATATTTTGAGTCCTCTCCCATTTTCAATGGTCCTATGGGTTCAAAAATAGGCTAGATAGACTTAGACAGTCACTCTATGTTACAGGATTTCATTTTTATTCAACTGCATCCAGATAGTCTGAAAGCCAGCTCAAACTTAGTTGGAGTTAAGCAGCTTACGTGAGTTAAAAAATCTTTTTATATTTTTCAGGCTCCACAACCGCACGAAGGATGGACCGACGTTCTAGAAGCCAAAAAAGAAAAAAAACCATGCTCTCAAATGAATCTCCCTATAAGGCCTTTAAAGAAATATGGATTCAGCGGCCAAGACGATTGCTTAACCCTAAGCATATATACTCCAAAACTACCAACCAACGAAGAACTAAGCATGCCAGTCATAGTGCTCCTTAACAATGAACATTTCAAGGTGACACACAACGCATCCAAGGACTTTGGTCCTGACTTCGTCGTAAAAGAAGATGTTATTCTAGTCTCAATCAGTCACAGAGTCGGCTCCATAGGCTTTTTAGCTTTCAACGATGAGAAGCTACCAGGAAACAACGGAATAAGAGATGTTATTTTAGCCCTAACCTGGCTAAAACAAAATGTAGATAAGTTTGGTGGAGATCCTTATAGGATTACATTAATGGGAGTCGATGGGGGAGCAGCCCTCGTAGACCTTTTACTAAATTCACGCAAAGCTAAAGGACTGTTCAGTAAAGCAATACTGCAGAGTGGAACTGCGTGGAATCCCGTGTATATGCCACCAACCCCAAAAGAAAAGGCGACGGCATTTGCCAAAGTACTCGAAAAGACAGCGGTAACCAGCTCCAACTTACTCGCTGAGTTATCGCCGTTATCTTCTATAGAAATCGTTTCACATGATTCAGTGTCGGTGGACGCCGATGAAGGTAGAAGAAATCAGATGGCGACTGTACCCTTTGGACCGGTGGTTGAGCCAGATCACCCTGATGCGATCATCACCAGCTACCCCGACGAAAGCCCGATTGACATCGATATACCAGTCATGATCGGTTACAATTCCAGAGAAGGCATCGAAATCAATGAACGTTTTCTTCGAAAGCCTCAATATCTTACATTCGCTGATAGAGATTTTCTCATGGTGATTCCCGTTAGAGCTGGTTTCCATTTCGAATTGAACTCGAAAATCTACTTCCGTGCTATCGAAGAAATAAAAGAATTCTACTTTGATGAAGGTTATGTGAAGATCAGTAAACCTGGAGAATATCTGACATATACTGCAGATGTGCTAGTTTTTTATCCTATTGATTATGTAGTTAGGAAGTATGTGAATGAGTCTAGTTCGTCTGTTTATTATTACACATTTGATTATAGCGGAGAACTAAATATGAGGAAGAATAAGGTTGTCGACGAGGCGTTGACAATAGAGGGTACATGGGGAGCCGCTACGGGTGATGAACTTTGCTATCTCTTCGTTTGCAAACCAATTAGCAAGCTTTATAAAAAAGTTTTGGAAGATGAAGAGTCTGAAGAGCTGAAAGTTATTAGAAACATGGTTAAGTTATGGACCAACTTTGCCAAATCTGGGTAAGTTTAAAAACAAAAACAAAAGATTGCTTTAATAAATCTATAAGACCCTTATTAAAAGACGTGGAGTATATTAAATTTGTTTTCCATCGGTGTAAATTTCAGAATGTTAGTGTTTTCAAGTGATAAAAAACGTTATATTTGTATCTACTACCAGTCAATATTTTGAAAAATATTCATGGTCCAAATTCAAACAATACGATTATCGTGTTAAATTATTACTTAGTTAGTGCTACTTTGAAAAGTTTTGGGTCTTATTAGATAATTAAGTTTTTTTTTAGTATCAATTAAAAGTATTGTTATGTTCAAACACCAACCAAAAAATAGTAGGAGTCCCTCTCTATTAAAAAACAACCACTAATCAAATCTATTTCACTTCTTCTTTCAGCAACCCCACACCTGAAGGTAGTGACTTCACCTGGACCCCAGCTACCAAGGAGAACAAAGACTGCCTGGTCATCAGCGATGAGCTTCAAATGAAGAAGAACCTCCATGGAGATAGAGTCAAGTTTTGGGACGACTTCCTCGCGAAATACAAGGCAATGGCAGTCGATGGAGTTGTCAAGGATGTGAAGGATGAACTGTAATAGTGAACTTGTTGCTATTTTTGTAAATAAATTATTTTAAGTGAAGTTGTTTTTATATTACATTCAAATAGTGAAAAATAATGCAATTAGAATTAAGCTGAGTTTATATTCTAAAGCATTCATATCGGTTAACCAGTCCTCGATTTTTTTTTTTACAGAAGTTTGCATCCCGTATAGTAGACTAAGACCTTGCCACGCCCCTTGATTTCATTATAAATCAACAAAAACAGATTAATACCCCTTTTGTTTAATTGATTAAATGACTTCGCAAGGCTTGAACTACCGAAGAAAAACAACGTGACAAAAGAATTCTATATTATTTTTATGCGTAGGTACAGACGCTTACACATCAAGCTAAAGTATTAGGTTCAAGGTTGATTGGGAAAATTTGTCAGTTTCGGGTAGTTTCATGTGCTGGCATCTGTACTATGAACGACTTTACGCGCAACAAGTAATGTTCATCATATTCTTATTCAAGAGAATGAAGACACGTAGCAACAGCAATGGCAGCAGTACCATTTAATTTAATAATTATTGAAAGAAAGGTAACAATGGTTAAATCGAAAACATGATAACATTATGGCGGGCTTAGCCCACTAAATGCGAAAATAGATGCCAAATAATCGGTTAAACCAAATATAAGGAAAATCCAGATAAATGGGTTTTGGATAATTAATTATCTACAAAAGATAATACAAAGAACACGTACTCTTTTTGTTATCGATAGTCGTAACCTAGTCGGTATCAAACACAATGTGTTAATGAAATACTCACAACAAAATAATTGATAAAAATATTATATTCAATCAATAAAAATGAAAACGTTAGCATTTTTGCTTGTAATTTTTACAATAGAACAGTGTTTGTGTGATGAAACGGTTGAAGTTAGTTTAAAACAAGGTGTTGTTGTAGGTAAAGTAGAAAAGACTATACTCCAAAAGCATGATTTTTACACATTTAAAGGAATACCTTTTGCGGAAACCCCCACCGTAGAATTAAGATTTCAGGTAAGGCCGTAGCCCGTAACGGTATTTGCGAAGTATTCAGGGTAACCGAACCTGTGAAAACACTTAAATATTTGAACGACTCCCTTAGATTTATAGTTATACTGGAAAGTAAAAAAGGAAAAGCTTCGGGGTTTGCTCAAGGGGAACGGATTTAATTGTTGCCGGTGGTGGGAAAAGATTTTCTAAGTTGATTTTAATGAATGAGAGATTTTCTGTATAGAGCCACGTATTTTTAGCGTATTTAAATGTTATTCAATGGAAAACTGGTTCAAACTTTTGAGTGCCTTATAAAAATAATCTTAGCACGGAAACTACAAATTAATTAATACGAAAATTCTGCTTAATTTCTTCAGCCCCCAAAACCACACAATGGTTGGAATGGGAACCTGGAAGCCTTTGAGAACAAGCCTACATGTATGCAGTTCAGTTCCAGTATGCGAAACAAAGAGCCTTTCGGTATATCTGGCTCCGAAGACTGCCTCTACGTGAGCATCTTCACACCCGACGTCAAAGGAAACGCTCCCGTCATTGTCTTTGACTACAACGATCAATTCAGAACCTGGTTCAATGGCACCAATACGTACTCTCCAGACTTCTTAGTTGAAGAAGGTGTCATAGTTGTCACCATCAGCCATCGACTTGCCATTCTGGGATACTTGACCACCGAAGATGGTGTTATTAAAGGCAATAATGGTTTGAGAGATTTCATTTTAGGACTGGAATGGATAAAGGATAATATAGAACAGTTCGGTGGTGATCCCACTAAAGTAACGCTCATGGGTAGTCGTGGTGGAGCTGCACTGGCTGAAATACTACTTTATTCAGAAAAAGCTAAAGGTTTATTCTCCGGTGCAATCCTTCAAAGCGGAACGACTTTGGAAGCTATGTATTTCTCTAAGAATCTAAAGAAGAAAGCATTCCAACTCGGTGGAGCGCTGAATATTACGGCGGCTGATAGCAAAGAACTGTTAGAAGAGCTACAGAAATTGGATGCTGAAAAAATTTTAGGCGCAGAAATTGATACTATAGATACTGAATGGATGGACAAATATCAAATAAGCTCTTTTCCTTTCGCACCAACCATTGAAAATGACTACGAAGATGCAGTTCTTACAACTTTACCAGAAAACGGGAAAATAGTCAACGATGTTCCCGTTATAATCGGTTTCAATTCCCGAGAGGGTTTAGACGCAGTAGCTCATTTAATATTTGAACCAAAACTGGTAACTGATAACATAGAGAAAAACATAGTGAAGCTTCCGATAAGGGCCAAATTTAGATTCGTACGTGGAACTTCTGAGTACAAGGAAGCTGGGAAGGATATAGTCAACTTTTATTTGGAGGATAAATCGCTTCATTACGGGAATATCCTGGAGTATGCTGTGTATATGGGTGATGTTCTACAGATCTATGCTGTGGATTTAGCTGCTCAAAAGTTAATAGGAAGTCTATCATCTGATGTCTTCTACTATGTCTTTGACTTTAGAGGACAATGGAATGAGAACAGCCAGCTAATGATGACTAGGGCAAGGTCAAGCATGGGACACCATGGAGCTACCGTCGTTGATGAGCTGTGTTACTTGCAAGTATGCTCTCGCATCAAGAAGAGTTACGATCAAATTCTGAACCTGCCCAGTGAGCAGAATGAGGTTAAAGTGATGAAGAAGATGGTCCGTCTGTGGAGCAATTTTGCTAAAACAAGGTATGCATAAATGAGTTGCTCAGTTATAGTAACATTCTTCTTCTTAAATAAATTGGTACAACCACCCAATTTATTCGAGGTCAGCCCTCCTTGTATTCTTGCGCCACATCGTACGGCTGTGAGTTGTCTCTTCTATATTATTTAGGTTTATTAAGGCTGTTTTTATCAAATATCAAAATTGAAAGCCGCTATATAGTTTATTTGCGAAAGAGCCTTCTATTTTACAAAACTATAAACACAACAAAAAGGTCCTCAAACGAGAAATAACTATTACGGTACACGTCAAACACAGTCTCGTACAAAAACTTTGATCGAGCAGTTTTTTCTTAAACCTCGAATAAATAAGTTTCGTTTAATAAAATCATTCGGGAAACAACTTACGATTACTACATACAAAGCAGAACTGAATCCTTATTTTTCCCTCATACCACTTTACCGTGGAGCATAAACAAATCAGCCTATAGATCCAATCGTTGGGACTTAGGCCTCCATACCTACTGTGACAAGTACCGGGCTATGATCATAGCCCAGTACGAGTTATTTAAAAAGGCAGAGGAAGTATATCTTCGAAACCGGCGAGACCCTCACAGACTTATATTAAACGATTTACCAAGACTAGCTAAATATAATAAAAGCAGTTTAGCCATGTGTGTTCGGGTGTTTAATAAAATTCCAAATGACTTACAACCTTAAATCTTAGATTATTTAAAAAAGAACTACATACATGGTTAAGGACTCATAATTTTTACTGCTTAAAAGAATTTTTTGACATATAAGCTACGGGAAACTCTTTGTAATGTTACCTATAATATATATTTGCATGCTGTGATATAGGCAAAACATGCATGCTCTAATAATGTCTGTAAAACAACTTTGTTCACCATGTTTTATGCAAATAAAATTGATTGATTGATTGATACTTCTCACAGTACACAACGCGCCCGTTGTGGTGACCCGGGCGCACTGTGTTCGAATCATGACCACGAATTTTGAATCTTAGGACATCCCGGTTTCCACAACATGTTTTACTTTGTATCCTGTATTTAATAACCGAAATCTCATTTCAGGAACCCCACACCGTCGAAGGACGACCAAGTCCTAAAAGGCTTTACATGGAAGCCAATGACCAAAGACCAAGACACCGACTACCTCCACATCACAAAACAGCTTCGGATGAAGACCAACCCTCTTGGAGAGAGGAAGAAGTTCTGGAAAGAGTTCCTTGAGAAGTATTCTCAGATGGCAGTCGATGGTGTCGTTGGTGAAGAAGGTGGTGTCGTTGATGAGGAAGAATCAGAAGACGATGGTGTAGTTGAAGATGAGGCAAGTGAAGAAGATGTTGGTGATGATGAAGCAATTGATGTAGATTGGATAGATGCCAATGTAGAAACGGAAGAAGATGTTGTCGTTGTTAATGCAACGAGGGATGAACTATGATGACCTCTTATGGTTAATATTGCTAGGCTTAATATTAAAATTGGTTGTACTTATTGTAAATGATTCCTTATTATTTATTTGCCAAAATCTCATGTCAGGACAGCCAATTTGCGGATTTCTCTAAAAAAATTAAGGATTCAAAAGGACGTTTAACTGTGTGACTGTTAAATCACATACTGTAAAACTAATCATCTAGAAAATAAACAAACTTAGCTATTTCTATAACCATAAAATATCGCAGTTTTCTGATTCGCAGTACAGTTGCCAGTTGAATAAATAATAAAAATGTATTTGTAGCAGTAACGCATCAACCAACTAGTTAATGAGACAATTGTGTTTCACTAGCTTCACTGCACTCGCGTTAATATTGATTTTCGTATCAATAAAATCTCTATAAAAAACATCAAAATTGGTTCAGCGATTTAAGCGTGAAAGCGTAACGTGGATTATGACATGGAAGCCATGCCATAATCTACAATTAAACCCAGCAAAGTGTTCTTCAATATGGCGGAATCTATCTACGATACCTGCTTCACATACTTCCAAACTTATTATAATGAATATATAGTTAACGGAAATTCCATACATTGTCTAAACTTGAACATGTTCTAAACATTCTTTAACAACAACTAACGACTCGAACTTTACCTGAACAGGCTTTAATAATACTTATTGACTGATAATCAAGTTGTAAGAGAAATGATTAAGCATGTAACTTCTTCTTCTCTCTTCTATCTTCACATGAGGATAAGTTTTTAATAAAGCAAAGTTTCACCGTTATCTTGGGAACTAAAATAATTACGAATTACAACATTTAATTCTTAAAGCGCGTTAGAATCTCGTGGCTCAATAATATCGACCGATCTACAAGATTATGCCATGCTTGCCACTGCCGGTCCGTGGATGGGTGACCATCTTAACATAGCGTGATTCCTTCGTGCCTCGGAAAGCATGTTAAGCTGTTGGTCCCTGCTGTCATTTGTAAATCTTTGATAGTCGTTACGAGTTATCAGATGACAAGAAATCTATCTCAAGTCTTGCCAGGGTATCATGTTACTCATTTTATTTATTTATTTATCCTTTATTTCAGGCAACTAAGGCCGATGAAACACAATACATAAATAGATATAAAAACAATAAAATAAACTAATACATGTTTTACAACAAACTTAAAAACTTCTGCACACAAAGTGACGGCGGCATGTTACGATGCGGGGTGTCGCATAGTCGACCGCGGAAACGCCGACACAGCACACCTTTTGGGCCAAAACTCTTCCTTGAGGAAAGTCACCAAATGATGAATTGGAATGCGCACCACAAACGACTTGAAATTGGTGATATGGCGCGCCTTCAACTTCTCCACGTATGTACTCTACAATGTCCTCAGTCTTCTTAGAGTGGTGCATACGGGACACGTACTGCTTCGTCGTCGGTGCTGCAGGACCTAGCAGCTAGTCTGATCCTGCCGGTACTGTCCCACACTGCTTTTGATAAGTAGGCTTCCTCTTCTTTCTCTCCACCTTTATGAAGCCGTCCTCAACGCATATGTTCTTCAGTGAATCCTGCTATTGGTCCATGGTCCATTCCAGGACCTTTAGTCGTACTCGATGCTGAGCGACTCTGCTTTCCCCCTTTTGGTTTTTCTGACGTTTGTCTAACGTCGTTGACGTTCCGTTTGCGACATAGCAGGTTTCGTCTAGGCGACAATTGCAGAATAATGGGGTAAATTTAATGGGTTGGGTTGGATGGGTACCTATTAAATTTACCCCACTCCATGTCGCTCCATGTAAAATACTGGTACTCGGCTGCATCTGCTTAGGCTGCAAGCCAACGCCAACATAACGGCTAGACAGATGAGGAGATTATTGAATTTGAAAAGTGCGACCAGTAGGCTTTTCACGAAAATTTCGACATGTTGGTTTACTAAACAAAGTCCTCTGTTGCCCCTTTGAGGAATAGGTACAGGTGTAATTGTGATGTTATGATAACTTTTCACATTCTTGCATGTAAGCCGTCACATTGAGATAGAGTTGCATTTTTTCTTTATTCAGCATAAACTGTCCCACTGCTGCGCATATGCATAGTACTCATAAAAGTATGAAACATTGAAAATTATCTAAAAATGCGACTGTTAAAAACGACCAAAAAGTTCCAAACATGTTAGTACTTTTTAAACAGTCCATGTTAAAATCCATCCAACTGTTTTGGCTACAGGGCACGCCAAATTTAATGTCTTATTTATATACATAAATAAACATACATAACTACTCTCGAAAAATATTACCAAGGACAGTCAGGTTTAACATCGTTCAAATGTAATAACTAGCGTCATCTGGTTTAAAATAGAGAACTTAGAACATGTTACTTTTTTACTGAATACAAACATAGATGGCGCTAAAATAAAAACGGGTGAAAATTATATTTTCTTGAATTCGACGTAGCACAAACGTTTTGTGTGTTAAGTTTAAGTTTGTAGGTATGAGTCTGTTTATTGTTTTAATCAAATAAGAAGACAACACGGTACCAAACTATGCAAACATTTAATAGGCTTGCTATTCGCGTCCTTTTCCGAAAATTACCTAATAAGTACCTACACTAACACGGGGGAAAAATGCAATTTCAAGTACTTTAATAAATTAACATGATTGCAATCAACCTGTTAATTAACAAATTGTTAAACAACGATGTTTAAAGAATGGAATTCTAAATTTTGTCCCACTTTGAAAGCTGCGTTTGAATGAAATAAATGCAGGTGCATGGTAATAGTAGTGTCCCAGTGGCAGAGAGGCGATGTGTAATAACCGCTTTAGGTTTTTTTTTTTGTGAGTGGCGTCTCGCAGTTCAACCTATAAGGTTGTCGACTGCTTAACCGGGCTTGCCAGTTGTGGCTTTATTATTATATTAAAGCCTCCAGCCAGGGCTTATAAAAAACTTACAAACGAAGCGACTACACGCTAAGGGCACCCCCTGTGGGGTACGGGCCTCGGCTTAGGGCGTCGCTGGGGGGAGGACAGCTAGGGACGCGCTGACCGCTTTACGCATATATTGGTTATTTTTATGAGATCGTCAAATCGTTGCGACCCAGTTCATGCAAACCTGCATTTAATTAAATACGAGACTGTGTGCCCTAAACCAGACATTCCTAGTTATTGGACCATATAATATAACTTACCCACCACATGATTATTTTAAATGCTGATTGGCCGATTTTCCATTATTTTCCATAGAGAACTTGAATGGTACCTATTCAAGTTCTCTATGGAAAATAATGGAAAATCGATATGATATAAGATTATAGACATAAGGCTTTTAGGGTGCCAATATATTTTTAATCGTAAATCCAACGATAAGAAACGTTTAAACAAGCAGAGCTACTTGGAACTCTAACTCAAAGCACTTTTCTTTTCCAATTAAATAATTTTCTCAATTTAAAAATTCTTTTCAATTCAGTTTACAATTGTTTGACTAGAAAGAAAATACCTGCCTGTTCCCAGTTTTTACCCGACCACGGCAAAGCAAAAAAGAAGGTTTTTTTGATTTTAGCTGTCTCTGTCTGTATGGTCCACCGTAGCGCCTAAACTACTAAACCGATTTTGACGAATGGGGTATCAAAACATTTGTAAAAATACTCCAGGTGACATAGCCTATGTAAATTTTCACTAAATATAATATGCGAGAAAATGCAGGTAAATTTTACCTTACCTATAAATTAGATACAAAATGAGTAGCCGCCTAACTTATCAAACCAAATGCTTCCAAAGCTGAATTTACTCTCACAGCGTTATCTGTGAGCAATCTTTCCACCGGCAGTTAATGTAACCTGTTATATAATCTTGTAGGTTACACACTAACCGACCGGTTATACCGGTCTTTAACATGTTCCCAGCCAGTAGTATCCGCAAGTAACTACTTTGGTAAACAGACCTTCAAGATAAGTAAGTGATAAGTACAAAATAACCATATCCATACTAATATTATAAATACGAAAGTGTGTATGTCTGTATGTTACCTCTTCACGCGTAAACCGCTCAACCGATTTAGGGAAAATTTGTTGTAGAGATAGTTTAAGTCCTGGGAAAGGACATAGGATAGTTTTTATCCCAGAAATCATCCTTTAAGGGGATAAAAATGGGATGGAAGCTTGAATGGGAGTCAGTCATTATTGAAGATAAAACCATGAACCTTTGTAAATAGGCACTTGTTAAAAATAAGTAAACATGACAAAGCGCTTTTGAAAAAAAAAAGCGTTGGTGTCGTGGAACACTCGGTTGGAGCGAAGGACAAGGATACTTTTGTTGGACATATTTTGTCCAGGGATATTTTGTCTTGGAGATATTTTGTCTGGAGATATATTGTCGGGGATATTATGTCAGAGATATTTTGTCCGGGGATGAAGAATCGTGTCACCCTATGGCTAGCCGTCTACACTAAAGAAAGGGTCGACGGAAATTCGTGATAGAAAAATCATACACATTTGTTCGCCTAGCTCCATCCGCCAAGCCCGTACCGTGCGATAAGGAACTTCGTTCCAAAAATGGCTGCCCAAAGTAACTATTCCACGCGGACGAAGTCGCGGGCAATGGCTAGTACAGTTATAAAACGAGTACAGTGATACATGTGAACTTTTTAAAATGATCATTTATCAAAGCACGCTAAGCCGTTTCGAGTAGTCAGAAGTCAGAAACAATGACACCAGTCTTGCCAACGGGTACCGTGTTACCCAGTTACTGAGTTGTGAAATACTGGTACTCAGCTGCATCTGGTTAGACTAGAAGCCGACTCCAACATAGTTGGGAAAAGGCAAGAAAGATTCATATTTATATCAATCTTTCTTGCCTTTTTACACAAACATTTTGTTGATGATTTATTATCAACAAAATGTTTACGTTTTTTATAAAATATTTTGCTATATTGTTGGATATTCTAACGTTTTCAAACTCTGTAAGATTGTAATATATCTTTATAAGATTATAATTTCTCAATATGTTATGAAAAAATGGTTTTGTATACTGTAAATTCCATCCAACAGTTTCCAATATATCCGTGTCTTATTAGAAAAAAGAGTTTACAATTTCACGCAATATTTTACAATTATACGGCGTTTGCAATTTTCCGGTGACATTTATTTATACAATAATTGAACTATCTTAGCCCATCGCAGTCCACACCCACATACCTGCCATGTGCACCACAACATCCGCTCACAAATGTCAACCTTTTCGGTACATTAGGGGAAAGTGGAGTCCTACGCTTGTCGATATGCGGTCTCCGGCCCCGAACACATAGGTGGTGAAAAGAAAGAAAAAAACTGCCACTACATTCAAAAATACCTATAAATTATGACCTAAACCTAGAAATATCTAATGGAAAGTCATTTTTTCAAATTAGGCTGAGTGCCACCACTTTTGAACACACAAGTTTGAACGTCAAACTTCTACATGAAGACAGTCCACCAGAACGCCCGCCCGTCACCACTTCCTAGTGTTTTGCTGGGAAGAAGAAGTGGCGCAACAACTCCCCAGCAACACACCTGTCTGTTGAGTTAGAGGAACTTACAAAGAAAACAATACAACAAAGGTAACACGTTAAACCTAAAACTAAATTATTCGCTACTTGTAAGCTATAGTAGGCGTCAGATAATCGTGGAATAATGGTCATTGACCCACCTACAATTATTGACATTTTTAATTTGAAAAACGGAATTAATGACACAAAGCCGTCCCGAATCATCATCTCTCGTGATCCTTAACATTGTCTAATAATGAAAAACGATTCATATTTAATTGTTCAGGTACCTATGAACAGTTATTAGGGGAAGGTCAATTTACTTTATTCCACATTTATCTGGCGCATACTACAGCACACTCCTTTATGCCAGCATAAACAGACAAACTCCAGTATAAAACCAATATTAAATCAAACAAAATAAGGGTAGGATTTATCAATAGATCTGTGACTCGACGCCACAAGTGATAAACCAGGGCCATCAAAATTAAACATTAAGCAGATAATCGTTTTAAAAATAAATAAAACCATGGCTAACAAGACGACCATTCACCACAAGCAGCACCCGTTCACGAGCATAACGCAAAGATCAGCCATTACCCTGCAAGCATTAGTATATTAGTAGTACTTAAATTACGTAAGTAAAGAAAAAATTAAGATATGTGTCTACATACCTACATTCAACAAAACCGGACAAGTGCGAGTTAGACTCGCGCACCAAGGGTTCCGATCGAGTCTTGATTTTTTCCGAGTAAACATTACCGACGGATACATCAATGTTCGTCACGGTCAATTCTACAACCGAAAATATAAGTTTGTAATCGCAAAAAAAAAATCTTTTATGATAAAACAAATTCCCAATTTTCGGACTTTTTCTTGCAAAATTTCATGACTAGGTCAACGGGAAGTACCCTACAGGTTTTGATTCCCTGTGAGCGTCAAAAAATGCGCAATAATCGGAGCATAAACAGCCGTATCCTAAAAGATTGATTTTTTCACAGTTTCAAGGGACTGTAAACTTGAGTACCTATATGATTTTAATTTCAACTCGATACCTCCACGCGTTCGATAATGAGTCTTGACAAACAGACAGACGGACAACAAAGTGATCCTATAAGGGTTCCGTTTTTTCCTTTTGAGGTACGGAACCCTAAAAATGAAAGAAAGGTAAAAGGACGGAACAGATATTATGTAGATGCACGTTGTGACCGTGACAAGAAGGCTTCCACTCAATACGATGCTGTGCCTCCCCCAGGCACAGTTCAGTTCAGTGGTATTCTTTATCATAAAGAACCTGGATGTGACGGGTACAGGAGCTCGGAGTTTTAGTGCAAGCAAAAAGAGAGATCTAGACGTAAATTCCTCTTTTCCCGAATACTACTTACTATACCTATACATTTAAAAAAAAAACGCGAGTATTTTTTTCACAGTCTGACGCAACAAAATCCATGCAGAATTGAACAAGGCTCTGTAAATGCCAATGATCGAATGAACGATTATCTAATTTGGCACAAACTGCACGAGTATGGAAATGACGAGCGTCAACCTTGGTATTATAGAAATACCAGTGTTTATTGTTGTGGCTAAATTCGTTTAGGTACAGCATTGAATGTGGCTTTGAAAAAGATTTGTTTAAGAGTAGTAGATTGAGCCCACACGTTTTATTATTTGAATCATATTATTTTCAAAGTTTTTGTCTCTAAGAAATAATCTAAAACTAGGTATCTTAAAATGTTTGCCTTAAAATTATATCCACATAGATAGATCAGATATGCTGTTCTTACTGGTAAACTGTTCTTACTAAATAAAAACAGTTTAAAGCAACTATAGTAGGTAAACAGTAATCAAAAAAGGTTGAAAGAAACTTGAAGAGGAGCTATTCCATTCCGACGCACGTGTCCAACAGGACAAAAAGATAAAAACATTTATATGTCACCGAAAAACTGCAAACGCCGTAAGATTGTAAAATATCGCATCAATTTCACACGATATTTTACAATCTTACGGCGTTTGCAATTTTCCGGTGACATATATTCGGCAAACGCAGGAAGCTGACGGGCAAGTATATAACAAACATTGAGCAATTTTTATGACATAGGTAGAGATATTAATTACATCTTCACATTGATTGATCCCATTAAATTTTACTTATGTGTGTCCATCGTCCTTTCGAAAAAATTTACTCTTTCAAAATCTGACAAAGATCGTTTTCGAATTTAACAAATCAAATATTAAATGTGAAGGTTGATTTAAATATTAGCTTGTGTACTAAACCTGATTATTGTATCACAGATTCACCGTTTGAAAACCGATAGGCCACCATGAGAAGTCTCCATCTTTGCTTTATTTGGAAACTACAGTTTGTTCGAGGCCTCGCAGTCTATTTCTGTACCAAAATTAATAAAATCGGTTTAGCGATTTATGCGAGAAAGCGTAACAAACTCACAAACAAACTCACTTTTGCATTTATAATACAAAGTAGAATTAGGGTTGGCTACTTGGCTAGATGAGACAGTTCAATCGTTGTCTGGGACTCGTCGAGCTTCATTGGCAAGGCGCTTTTCTGGTACGTAATTTTTTAATGTTTGGAAGTGTGACGCGCTAATCCCGATGCGCCAACACTGAATCAATTTTTCTTAAAAGAAGCATTCATATTTAGAAGAACTTACTCGTATTATGCTTGGAGTTTACTTGCGTGATCGAATCAGAAGAGACTGGCCCACTGGAGCACCTATAACATAGCGTTAAGCCTCTCCAGTCCTCTGGATGAAAGTAGCACAAGATCGTCCATGTTTGAAGGCCTGACTTTCGGCTGAAATGTTGGCTAATGATTGAAGTCTCAAAATAATAATAATGATTATTATTTATAATGATTATTATTTTCAGGCTACTTTGGCCCATAGATATACCATACAAAATTACATATTAGTTAATATAATACAGTTAATAAAAACTTCACTTCACTTAGCACATATCTTACTCAAATCTTATCCTTTACATGGCCATAATAAATAATAATACAATTATAATGTTTACTGTGCTTAAAATTGGAAGGATACATTGCTTGAAGTAATTGGCTGCTTAATGGTTGAATTCAAATGAGATAATACGAGTATCTACAAAAACAAAACGCCGAATACGCTTTTTTAATATATCCGCTTTAAGATCCGAAAATACTTCCTACATTGATAAAAACCATTTAAGCGCGAAGAAACTGCTAATCCTTGAAGTTTACTTGGTCATATTTACTAACCATTTATAATGGTCATCAATAATTCATTACTGTTAATATCTACTTGTCTCTAAAGTAGATATTAACAGTAATTAACTATTAAGTCAAATCTAATCTAGAAAAACATGACTGGCCTGTTGGTCGAATGGTTAGTGACCCTGACTGCTAAACTGGAGGTCGTGGGTTCGATTCCCACCCAGGACAAATCTTTGTGTGATGAGTATGATCATTTGTTCTGTGTCTGGGTGTAATTTGTCTATAATATGTATAAAATAAAAGCTAGCACTTTTTGAACGTAGAAGTTCTTCACTCAGCTTAATTTGAATAAATGACTTTTGACTTAGATTTTGAAACAAAAACCTAAAAAGGGGTCATTGTACTCATCATTTTAAACAGCGTTTACTACGGAACCAACACTGGAATCGCGAAAAAAAAACATCTGATTCAGTACATGTCCTGTTATCCAAACTAAAATAAATAAATGAGGCACTTGATTTTTTCGCTCTCAGGTTTACAATAAAATCCCTTAAATCACAGGAAATTACACAGCTAGCCTCGGCGATGTTCTTGCCCTTCACTGACCTGAAATCTAGGCAGATACTTAGGTATATCTTGCTGCCTAAGTACCAAGTCTTTGAGATCAAGGTAAACCGACACACATCTACGGAAACCTGTTTGTACTGAGTACTTTATAATAAACTGCACAACTGAGTACCTACTGAGCTATTAAAGAAAAACTGGCCAAGAGCGAGTCGGACTCTCGTGCAAAAGGTTCCGAACGAATCTCATTTTTGTGACATGTTACTTTCCAACCATACACTTCTGAGGTTTTCCTGTAATCTATGGGCAAAGAGCTATTTCCTGATTTCGAAGTCTCGGTAGTTCCGGAGATAAGGGGGAGGGAATGGTAATTTTTCAAATTTCTTAAATAACTTCAAATCTATTTATTTAAAAAATTTGAAAAAATAATGTTTGTAGCCCTCACAATACTTATCCACAATAAATTTTCATCTGATTTATTTATTAAAATCTCCCTCACACAATCCTTACAGGTGTATACCCAATACGATAGCGCGGTCCCAAAAATCAACATATTTACGACTTAAAAACTATAAAAGATGTAAAAAAACTAATAGTACCTATAATAAAAAAAAACTAAATATTTTAATAAACTTCTACACTAAGCTCCTCACACACAATATTTAAAATATAAAATAAAACATATACCTAGCCTACCCTATCTACACTATAACATAAAATAAACAGCAGTATTTTTGCGAATTCACTTTTCTTTTTTTTTTTTGACGATGACCACTCGCAGTTCAGCACACTAAGGCTGGTTACTGCTTAACCGGACTATCCTGTGGTGGCCTTAAATGACTCTAAGGCCCCCAGCCAGGGCTTACAAACTAAAATAAAACTAAAACTAAATGACCGCTCGCTAGGGCATCCCCTGTGGGATAAGGACCTCGGCTAGCGGCGTCATTTGGGAGGAACAGCAAGGGACAGGCTGGGTCGTAACATTATTTGGGGAATTTAAAACTACTTGCGAATTCACTGAAATGGCATGTAAATACATCGATCTTGATGTGAAGATCGTATCGTATCGATCTGATATGTCACACGCTACAGTTGAAATAACTTTTTTAAAGTTTTCTTTTTGCCCCCTAGAAATTAAACCATTTTCAAAATTTATTTATTTTCGTTACAGGTCTGTGTTTGAGTAACTAAAAATTAGATTCGGAGAAAGTTGGCGGTGACAGACAGAGTGATCCTATAAGGGTTCTGTTTTCCCATAAAGGTTCGGAACCCTAAAAACGTAGTTTATGAAAACGTTTTCCTCTTAAATAATAACTGGTTACAAGAGAATACATCGTTTTACTCGTAAATGGGATTGTAGGCAATATATCTAACTAGGTGTACCAGGTACATGCTACTTTGTATTACAAATACTTATTTAGACCATTCTCAGCCAAAGTGTGGGACTTTTTGAGTGTGCGTGTAATGTTCTATGGAAATATACGCAAATATATCAACCTTATTAGGAGTTATAAACCTATTTGAGCCGTTTGGTGTTGAAAAATCAAGCCCATGGGGATCCCAGTGTGCTCATCGGCAATTATCTAGTCGAATTTTCACGTGGCTTGACTTTGGTCAAAGAATCAGCATTGCCAATTAACGCGGCAATGCTGCAAATGGTCCGGGCAAATTTCCCATTAGCACTAACGTGGATGAATTAAAGACAAACTGTAAATAATAAATGATAAAAGATATTTATTTTGTAAGTAGGTTAACCATAACACTTTTACACGTCAATCTTTTTTGGTCATTTTTAAACTAGATGAGGCCGGTGTTTCCTAGTTGACTACCCTGAGGAGAAACACCGAAACGAACTCAGAGGTCAAAGTCTCTTTTAAAGTCCATACAATCCTACTGGTCAAATCATATGAGAACCATGTAGTTTAATGTCTGAAGTGGTCTTTTGAGGAAAGTACCGCACAGATTTGAGTGGACCTGTCCAGACAGTGCAAGCATTTATTTATTAAAACTTTATGCACTAGTAAAAACACTGTACAAAGGCGGACTTAATGCCTTAGGCATTTTCTACCAGTCGACCTTAGGGTGGTGCAGAGACAACATGGCAGGTGCAACTTAAAGAAACACTAAAAATAGAGAGAAGAAAAAAAATAAAAAAAACTTTTATAAATACATAGATACATACATACACATAAATAAAGTTATTAAGAAAAAACGAATCCAACAAATTAACGCTGTGATGATTCTACCAACTTCTTGCGAATGTGCTCACGTGCCTTCACCTTAAAGGACAACCGACTTGTTGCCGTCCTGATGCTCAGAGGGAGCGCATTCCAGAGGAAAATCGCTTGGACAAAGAAAGAGGAGCGGATAAACCCAGAGCGGTGAGAGGGACATCGTAGAAGGCGATTATTGGTAGAGCGAAGATTTTTACTGTGGGCAGAACAAATGAGTTGAATTTGTGAAGTTAGATAAGAGGGAGACGACGGATTATTAAGTAAAGAAAACAGACTAGTCAAAGCCCTCAGAGCTCTCCGCTGACGAATGGGTAACCATTTTAATAGTGAGCGATGCGCGGATATATGATCATACTTACGGAGATTAAAGACAAATCGAATGCAGTTATTTAGAAGGCGGTCAAGTTTATTGAGGAGATCTGCATTCAGGTCGTAGTAGCACACATCACCATAGTCAATCATGGGGAAAATTAGGGACTGTACTAGCATTGCCTTTATGTGAGCTGGGAGAAGATTTTTCAGTCGATACAGGGACCGCAACGTTCCGGTAACTTTTCGACTGACACTCGTGACCTGCCCTCGCCAGTCAAGACAGGTGTCGACATGAAGACCAAGATCCTTAACCTCGGAACCAAACGGAATGACTGTGTTGTCAAAGATTACGGGTGGTACAGTTAAGCCCTTCAGCTTTCTCAAGCTATGGGGACTTCCAACCATGATAGCCTGACATTTTAAAGGGTTAACTGCCACCCCGAATCGGTCTGACCAGCTTTTAACCAACCTCAAATCCCGGTTGAGCTCCTCGATCGCATCCGATAATTTGTCAACACCTGCCTGACAATAGAGCTGTAGATCGTCAGCGTAGAGATGATACGCACACCGAAGCTCAGTGGTTATAAGATCAATAAAGATGGAAAACAAAAGAGGAGATAAAATACCGCCTTGAGGTACGCCAGCTGCAAGTTCACACCACCCGGACGAAGAGTCTCCAGCACGAACTGACTGCTGACGCCCCCGAAGATAAGAGGAAAACCATTCAAGCACTTCGGGAGAGACCATAAGATATGAAAGGATAGACAAGAGGACGTCGTGACTGACGGTATTAAACGCGTTGGAGAAGTCGATCAACACCAAAGTAGTAACTTTAGTGTCTTCCATTCCCCGCCTTATATCGTCGGTCACTTTAAGAAGAGCTGTCACGGTACTGTGCCCGGGCCTGAAACCGGATTGAAACAGGCTGATGAGAGAGTTGTGGTAAATGTAATTGGAGAACTGTTTATGAACACAGGCCTCGAGCACTTTGGACAGAAACGGAAGGATGGAAATTGGACGAAAGTGATTGGAAAGAGTGGGATTGGGAATCTTAGGCAGTGGCCGAACATGAGCTTTACGCCACAGGGAAGGAAAAGTACCAGAGTAAAGGGTCAGTTATCGTGTAGCTCAAACTTAGAACTTTATTGAGCTCAACGATTCGATGAACAATACCAAAGTAAGGACATTTGGGTAGGCCACATAAAGAACTCAAACATGAAAATATATAATTCGATTCTGAAATTTGTGAGGCATTCCTAGCCATAACTTCGTAACTTCATCAGCCAAAATCTTGATACATACATCGAAAACAAAAGGTGCACAATCAGCAATGCATATTTGATACTGAACACACAAAATTCATGTTGTAATAATAAATCTTAATTGAAAAGCATCTTCATTGCATAATTCGGCATCGCTTACTCTCAATTACAAGAAATCAATTTCTGATCATAAAAGCAATTAAATCCTCGAAAACTGCATTTTGTGATTAATTCGCAACGCGCAATTGCGTAACGCATGTATCGTCGATTTCGTCGTCTATGTAGGTACCTAATTTATTTAAATTGAATTCAAATATTACATAAGAATCTGACCGTTACAATCTTCGCCATACATTGATAAATAAGTATAAATAAATACTTAGCACAATAGCGAGTCCACATGTAAACCTAGAATCTTCGACTTGGTTTTACCTCTGTAATCGGCTTTACCACATGACTTGCCATAACAATACATTAATCAAAATATCTATAGCCTTTAGAAAAAAACATCATCAGTCCACTGCCAGACATTAGGCCTTCCTATCCCAAGGAATATCACATATTATTTTTTATTTTTTATTTGTATTCCATAATATAAATAAACAGTGGCAACTAAGGATCCATTGTTGATCCTGTTAGGACACTGCACCATTTGTACTAATATTAAAAACTAGCTTTTGTCTGCGACGTCTTACGCGGACAAAAGATATACCTATCCCTTTCTATCCCGTTCCACTCCCTAAAATTCAAAAAATTCAAAATTCAAAAAACCAGTAGTTTCGGCTGTGCGTTGTCTGTCAGTCACTAACTCAGTCAGTCACTCAATCACTCAGTAACGGAAGAATTTTATATAATGTCACCGGAAAATTGCAGACTCCGTTAGATTGTAACAAATCTTTATTAGATTTTAATATTATTAATAAATAATTTTTAGTTTTGTATACTATTTAAGTAGTAGTTAACTACTAACTAGTGTGTTAACTTATTAAGAAAAAATAGTTTACAATTTTCACGCGATATTTTACACTCTTACGGCGTTAGCCATTTTCCGGTGACATACATATATTATGTAAATTGATTAAATCGACCTCCCTGAGCTTCTCGCATCCAGTGGACTCCCGCGGCCCGACCCAGGTCATCGGCCTACCTTGCGAGGGAAGGCCTCCCACGTCCCAACGCTACATCTGCCAGTACGTGGTTTCCACTAAAGAACGTTTCAGCTCAATCGGCCATCTGCTCTGCGAGCACAGGGTGGTACATAATTTTTTGACATCGACCTGCTTCCTTATTTTATTATCATGCTCAAACGCAGTAGGCACGTGTTTAATTAGGAAATCTATTAAGAACACTAGGACATTTTTTGTTAATTGATGAATGTTAGCATAATCGATAGCTAATTAGATAATAAGCGATGAAGTGTTTAGTACTTAAGACATTTCCAAATCACACACTTGAAATTTAACGCCACGTTAAACTTGGCTTCCTTAAGGAAAAATAAATGTCTATTTGTGGTCGACCACTCATAGGAACAATAGGTACATTTTGATGCCAGACTTTGCAATTACAGCCGGGACGGAATTGACGCCCGAGCCAGGGGTGAGCCTGCAATTTATTTATTTACTTATTTGATTGATTTCGTAACAATTGCCTAAATTCTATACTTACAGTTTGCACCAAGTTAGCCAACAAAATAAAATTCATCTTATAAACATTTATAACTAAAAAAACTAATACATATTTTGATTATCGATCTATAACTGCACATATATCGACCTCCGGTTCCTGAGCAATCAGGACGTTCAGCAAACTGATCGCGTGGGCCGTTGGGGCATATCGAGCCGTAAGGGTATGTGACGGTGGAGCCGCGAATAGACATCATGTCGTCGACCTTCTTGTTTAGTAATAAGTAGTAGTGCATCAACAGCGCACATCTACGTCCCAGTTCTAGCGTGTTGATGCCCACCATTCTCGCGACAAATACAGATACAAATGGAGCTGAAAGACTAGTGACGAATGTTCACGTGTATCAAACGAAACGTAATTACGTATTCACACACATACGTCCATACATTGATCATTATAAACTGCATTTAATTATCCACTTATATAATGTCGTAGTGATGAAGCTGCTGGGCAAATTCCACTTAATTGACATGCTTAAAACGATTAAGTATCTACGCATTTAAAATAATTGAACGATTTACTTGAGATCGCAGTGTTCAAACTCCCATTGGTCCCTATCATCATCATATCAGCCAAAAGACGTCCACGGCACATAGGCCTCACCTAAAGGATGAGGGTGATCCCTATACCAGCATCCTGGGAGTTATAGTGGACAGATGGGACAGCCCCATACTGGGGCATTGGATAAGCCTGCATGTGAGTTTAGTGAAAATATATAATTTTATTTTGTTCCGGTAGTTATAAGTACTAACACTAGTTTCTAAGTTTTGTATATATACTAACCAATTAATGGACATTGTCTGAATTAAAAGATTTTTTTTATATATATATATAATATCTCTGGAATCACGTATATCTCCGTACACATATCTACATATTACAAAAAAATAAACCGACTTGAAAACTGTAGTTAGTTTAATACTAAAAATGAAGAAATAGTCAGTCTTTATATTTGGAATTAATCGAATGTCGGTCGTTACCCCGACTACCGCAATTAGGCTGGCATCGACCACAAAAAAAGTGTTGGAAAATTTAATTTAGCTTTTTAAGAGGGAAAACTTTTATTTCTCCCATTTTAGTTAATAACCCATCCGTGTTCATTCTAAAGCTCTTTACGTTCCAAGGCCGCGGTGACTCTTTCGAACAAATTCCGCAACCTAAACTTAACTCACTAATGTACCTAGTAAAAATATTTTAAAAAATTGGCTTTATCTGCAGTCATAAAATGTAAACAGCGCTTGTTGATATTGTGTGAAAATTGTGAACAATAGTTTTTGTAACGTCCAGAAGGTTATACAAACAATTGTTCGGAACATCCTAAAAAAGTTAAAAACAAAAAGTTCTTCGACTCTAACAACAATAAAACTAAATCTAACTTAGTTTTTTGTAGCTTGAGTTGGTTCTATGAAGAGTGATAATATCTCAGAATATTGAATCACACTAATAACAAACATAAATACAACTAGTTTTTGCCCGCGTGGAATAGTTACTTGGGGCAGCCATTTTTATTTTAAGATTATGAAGTTAAGTAAAGTTTCAGTCAATGCTACTGAACAGAGAAAGAATAGATGTAGATATAGATAGTTTAACAAATGTTCGACGTGATTATTTAAATTGGCATAACTTTTTTATTTATGAACAGATTGACATGAAACACATTAAATGTTTCGTGAAGTTACAATATAGGTATACGTCAAAACCACATCTAAATCGCGCACAGACAAACAAACAAAAATTCTAACAATCATTGTTTTGGGTGCTATTAGCATTGATAAAGGTCACAATAATATTTTTTCTCATACATATATCTTCCATGAACCTACATACAGCGATCCGTTACATTTTTATTATATGTATAGAAGAAGATAACAAATATAGGTTCCTGCCTATGCTATGCTAAACTCATAATTTATGATTTTATTCTTATATTTTATGTTTTTTTGTTTGGAGTATCTGCAAATATGTAGGTCCAGACACAGATTGGATTACCAATATTATTTTAAATGAACAAGGCTTCTTTAAACCTTCCTTAAGAAACTATTCCTGGGTACCTTCTTCATGTGAGTGATTTCAAGCCGATACTACAAATTTCACCTTTTTACTCGAAAAAAACTGCATTAATTTAATTTCTAAATGCCAACAACTTAGAACATGAAACAGAGAAACAGGATCCGAAGTCTTGTTCCGACTTCCACACAATTCCTTGCAATTTCCACAATACTAGTGAAAAACAAAGCGAAGGTGTCTTGTTACTTATTTTCCCGCTAAAGTTTCTCCGCTTCTTTTGTTTTGCTTGTCTTTTCTGCATCTGCAAGACTCAGTATCTTGAGCAAAGGTTTTGTTTGAGAAAAACAGGGAATCGGTTTATGAGAGTTTACACAAATATCTTTCATACGTTTTTTTTTTGCAATCTCATTGTTCCACTGCTGGACAAAAAAATCCCGTACAGCCGTATCTACACTCTTAGGCTGATATCATACTGGCGATTTGCGAGCGAGTTCAAAGTGAGGCGGGTGCACAACGACTTCGCAGAGAGTTCGCAACGAACGCGCGCTGAACACGACACGAAGACAAGACGGGCGCGCAGCGAGTTCGCGACGTGCTCACTACGCATTCGCCTCTCTTTGGACTCGCTTGCAAATTGCCAGTGTGATAACGCCCTTAGAGTAGTAACGCACTGCATAAGATCTGAATCCGTGAAAACACAGATATAAAAACTTGGACCGAATTCGGATATTGCTTACGCACTAATGATCTCTAATTCAAATCCAAGCTATTCAGGGGCCATCTTTGGATATGTCCGATTTGAATTCAAGGTAATGCGAAAGCGTTCATACAAACATTACGCCGGCTATTTCGGTCCGTCAATATTTCTTCTGAATTGGAGACTCACGGATTTCGGAAATCGAGGTCGGATCTAGTTCGTAAAATACTATACAAATAGTTCTATGACTACTTAGGAACGTATTTTCACGGATTTGGATCGGATGCAGTGCGTAACCGCTCTTGCCGGTAAGGCAGCCTTCTCCGGTCAATGTCCCTGTCAAACGCCTCTCAGTCGTCACACCAGCGTTTACTATCCTAGGCCTCCCTCTGCGACGGCAACTTCTTAGAAAGAAATGTTATCTTTTATTATTTTGCTGATATTCTATTTTTAAATCTGAACATCAAACTACTTAAAATGAATAAGCATTAAGTAGTTATTTCGGATGTTCCATTTTTAATTTAGTTGAATTTAAAGTACTTAAAGTGAATGAGAATTAGTTTAATGTGGCGGGGATTTTTAATCTGTGGCATTCGTGATTGTCCCCGCCATGAAACGTCAACATGTTTTTGGTTAAGAATTTTAATGGATTATCATGAAAATATAACGAAGTATTGGAAAGTATACTGCGCTTTATTTAACCTCCTAGCCCCGGAAGTTTTTAGAAAGTAGAAGATTTTATTTGCGCCAACTATGACGCACACCTAAAAAAAATTAAAAAAGTTATGCAAGTTGTGAAGATATGCGTCACATTCGCGCAAAACGGCCATCGGTCAGCATAATGCTGGGATTCGTGGACGACATTATTTTGGTTGAAATAAAAACACCCAAGTGCGAGTTGGAATTGTGCTGAAATTAACATGTTATTTTGAAACTATAGACTTCTTTAGGCTGTGGCAGAGGGCCGACCGACACATGAGTGATCCTTTAAAGGTTCCGTTTTTTCGTTCGAATGTACGGAACCCAAAAAAAATACCTTTATTTCGGGAGTACGAGTTCCAAGTATACTCATGGCCAGAGTGTCCAATCGACACCTAAAATCACGTTGAACATTAGTCAAAGGCGATCCTAAATAATTATATATAGAGAATTATCCAACCTTTGCCTTGACCGTGACCTTCAGTGACCTTAAACGTCTGAAACACAAAAGAACGGCGTCTGACTCTGAAACAGCACGCTAGGGACCGCCCACGCAACCTTAGTGATTGCTAAATCAATGTTACTTACTCAACAGGGGAATGTAGTATGAAAGATTGCAGTGGGTAACATAGACTTGTTGATTATCATCAATCAGTCAATCAACTCAGACCATCCCATTCCAATGTTAAACGGTCAAAGACACCTTGCCAAACTACGCTTCAAAAACCGGTTCTCCACTCAGGGGCGGAGCGGGAGGGAGTGTCAGACTCTAAACTAAAACCCACCCGTGTTCCTTCAAAATGCCATTTGCTTTACAGGGCCGCGGTCGCCGATACCATACTCTTTCGAACAATTCCGCAACCCTGGAAACTATGATCACCAACGTAGCTTGGTACCGGAAGTAAATAACTAAAAATCTAAATGTCTGTTGACCCCACAATTTGAAAACAAGTATTAGGTGAGGGCCCCATTTGGTAAAAGGATGACGTCAACAAAATAAGTCCTAGTGAATATGGTAATTAAATTATCATACGCTCTATTAGGTCTGGTTTCTTGTATGTCTTAGATAGGCAATCTGGTTATAACAATAAATATGTTTTTTTAATTATGCTAGACGAATGCTCAAGTTCCGAAAAAGGTAGAGATGCAAGATATTTACATTATATCTTTCTCCTGATCGATTTCGGCCATGACGGCTAATCTCAATCGAGTCTAACCATCGGCGCGGGACATATTATAGTGCACAAGTGTGTGCGCAAACATATGTGCACTCCTTCTTAAATCACTCTCATATTCCGATAGGACGGCAACCCGACACGACCGAAGAAAGATCGCAGAACCAACGGCTTAAAGTGCTTTTCGACGCACGGGGGTGTCACACCACCAACTTCCAAGCTACAAGCTGACACTGAAAAATTCTTATTGGAAAAACCCAATAACACTTTTTGCCCCAGTATCGAATTCAGGACTCTACGCTCAGCATTTGCGCTTGCGACCGCGAGACCAACCAATTTACATTAATGTGTGACTATATTGGGATCGACTCCCCATCTAACCGAATGCAGAAAGAAAAAGTATTTAAGCTTTTGCAGCTGAGTAGGTTCCCG
This sequence comes from Mamestra configurata, assembly GCA_002192655.3. Classification (NCBI taxonomy): domain Eukaryota; kingdom Metazoa; phylum Arthropoda; class Insecta; order Lepidoptera; family Noctuidae; genus Mamestra; species Mamestra configurata. The sequence continues at coordinate 395,810 of NDFZ01005226.1, read as the reverse complement.
TATTTTTTCATGGACTGCCTATTCGACCTCCACACACCAGAAGTTGGACATTATAATGGGATCAAGACACTTGAATCGTTTCGTCGGGACTCATTGAGCTTCATTGCAACGGCGCTTGTCACCAGACATCACCATCGACCGGACGGCGACCATTAGGTGGCCCTGCTAATTCTGACTTTCAGAATTTGCAGTGGCGAACTTTCCTATTAAAAATCACGCACCAGGAAATCCTCATATTTTTTATCCACCGGCCAAATCGATTCACTTAGTTTCATTTTTGTTCATTTGCTTGGGTTATCTACTGAAACTGGTTCGCAACTCGTTGGCCTTGAACATTTGTTTATGATTATTATGTCTGGCAAAGATATCTAATAAATTAAGCATTTTAAATTATAGGTAGTTACCTACTTATAATTATTGCAAAAAGTTAAGACGGAAAAATAAACAGAATCTGGTTTACACGAATTTATTAAGTTATAAATTGAGGTAGTTACCTAAAATGTTACGAGGTATAAAAAACAACAGGGTTTAAATAAATTATTCTGTGTTTATTTACTTTGATTTTATAATCTGTCATAGTTTATTTTTAATCAAAATACGCGTAAATGCGGAATAAACCTAAATTTATTGATCCTTGAACGATTTTTTTTTCACGGAATGATGAAATAATATTTTGTGTTTCATTAATTATTTTGGATAATTATGTAGGGATGAGTATTGGATTTACGTAACTATGAAACGTTGAAACATACTATACTGTACTGTACTGTACCATGAAAACATTCCTGCATATTTATTAGTACAAATAGTACAAAACAAGGAACTTTCTAAAAAAAACTTCCAGGAGAGTGGGAACCTGTGCAACAGTAATTGTTTGTACATATATGTGTTTGTTTTGGTTGCACATAGAAGATAAGATGTGGCCATTGTCCTTTCTTTTACGTCTGATCTTCTATTAATAAAGTCTTCTGTTCACGTTGTAATCTTATCGCCATCAGATATGCAGAAATGAAACAATAGATCCGATTCATGAATGCACAGACTATATTGGCATCCATGACCTATACGTTGGCAATCAAAAAGATATACGATACGTTTTGCAAATTTTAATGGCGAATGGTCAGTTTGATTACAGTGACTTCTCGCACGTGTAGTCTATATCTTTTTAGTTATGAGCCATGTCTTGGCCTTAATCTTGCCGGATGAAAAGCGAGTTCTTTAAACTTAACAGAGAGATATAATAATAATAACCTCTTAATTTCAGGCGTATTTGGCGCATAGACTTACTTAATAGACTACCATATATATTATTATAATACAGTTTGTGTTAGTATATAGGAACTTAAGCCTGCATGTTAGTTAAACTTCACTTAGCAGTATTTAATAATGCGTTCCAGTGTCACTTGTCCCCGGGAGCGACGGAACGCCAGCACCACGTCCTGCGGCCAAAAGTCCTCCATGACGATGTGCAAAATACATGTTGGCACACGCACCACTAACGCCTTAAAGTTCACGTTGCGGCGTGAGATATGGTTGTGACTAGTTGTTGCACTTTTTCTTCCCAGCAAAACACTAGGAAGTGGTGACGGGCGGGTGTTTCTGAAGCTGCGAGCGAGCGAGTGTTGCAATCTGACTGCGTAGATATGTTTTCATTAAAACAGGGTGTACTGAATATGTGACAATAATGTCGCCTTTTTTGCTAATTATGCACTTTTTATAATACTCAGTTTGTACATAATGCTTGCTTCGCATTTTATTTAAAAGTCACATTAAAGATCTTTTGAAGGTTAATTCGGCTCTAGTTTCAAAGTTCGCGAGGAATAATAATATGGCTAATGTAAAAAGAAAACATTGAATGTAGCCTTGAAATGTTATTTTAATCTTAGTTAGTTATTTTTATACAAACAGGAACTAATTAATAAACCGTAATAATTATATTAAGACAGTAGCAAAACCAAAGCAATGTTGATAATAATTAAATAGACACGCCGAACAATCCTTCTGTGATTATTATAAAAAGAAAATTCCTTTGTCAGAACTTCGACTTAAATTTTCACCTTACTTCAATTCGCTTTTCACCGATAACATACAGTCGAATGCACTTCTGTCTGGCAGGTCAAAGTGTAAGTGTATCAAAGAATGTACGGATTTTCAATAGATATATAAGTAATAACAAAGACATATAGCCTACTGTAAAGCTGGGTACTGACCGGCGGTACGGGCCTTATTGTAACATGTTACAAAGCGAGCATTCTAGCAGCCAGTACGTAGAAACAAGCACAAATACATGCGTATGTGTTTTGGTTTACACGGATTTTAGGACATGGCGTAACATAACATGCTCGCTGCGAATGTTACATTACGGCCCATAACACCGGTCAGTACCCAACTTTACGGGACGTTGGTAATGTAACATGTGAAGGTTAACATGTTACAAAGCGAGCATTCGTGCAGTCAGTAACTCAGTACGTGGAAACGAGCACAAACACGCGAGCAAAAGCCGCTCATTTCTAGGTTCGAGTGCTCTGCGCGCTGTCAGTTTTTTGGCGAACCCCTTTGAGTGTTACGCGGTTCAGTCAGTACGCCGCGACAACTCGACACAAGCGCACGTGGCACACACGTCGTTTCTGGATACATTGTGTTTATTTCTTGTTGAACATGAATTGGGAAAAAGAAAAATCTCTGTATTTGGATTGAAAATTAAATTTGGACGAAACAATAATTTAGTAGAATCAAAGATTCCAACATAACCTCGACGTCAGACAACTTGACTGAGAGCGTCTAGCGAATCTGGAGCACGGGCGAGCAAAGAGTTCGAAACGAACATGTAACACAAATTTTAGGACACGGCGTAACGTAACATACTCTCAGGTAATGGTACATTACGGCCCGTAACACCGGTTAGTAAAATTGCATGAAAAACACTTTACATAGAATAATACTGGAATATTCGGGTTGACTGGGAGTCGACCCCAATATAGTTGGGAAAAGGCTACGCAGATGATGATAGAATAATACTGGAATTACCTACCCGTAGAATAGTATCTGTGAAAAGCGACTCGTAAAAATATCCAAAATATATTAATATTCCCGACGACGACTTCAAAAACAATAGTTTGAACGAGTTCAACTAAAAATACCACAGCAGACATCACTACATTATTATAAAACAAAGTCCCTCGCCGTGTCTGTCTGTCTGTTCGCGTTAAACTCAAAAACTACTGAACGGATTTTCATGCGGTTTTCTCCAATGGATAGTGTTATTCATGAGGAAGGTTTAGGTTTATAATTCGTCCCAAAATTCCTACGGGAACCGGGAAAATGGGATATGCGCGTACGAAGTCGCAGGCAAAAGCTAGTGATCAATAATAAACAGATATTAGCTTATCTGAACGATTTGTGGCATTCGAACCGTTTGAAGGAATGGTTCGTCAATTAAAAGACTCAAACACGTTAGATATGAACGATATACATATGTAGGTATAGTCATTATACGTAGGCGGTCCCTTTACGTTTTGTTTCCATTCTGAAATACATGAAACCTTTACGAGTGTATAATTAGAAATAATAGGTGGGTATTTTAAGGGCTAGGTGGGCAAGTCGTAGTTAAAACAGAAATTGATAGAGGTTATTTAGACACCACTTTAAAACTTCCTTGAACCTGTAAAATATACCTACCTATAGTAAATTAAGTTCACTGATACCTGTATAGTAAATTCACTGATTTATCGGACAGCAGTAAACTACATATTTACTGTAAGTGGATATGTATAACTAAAAACAGTTTGCCGTTTTCATAAGAAGGTGCTATGAATGACTTGATTGAAAAAGGCCTTGTAAGTTATTGAGTTTGGCGGCCATTAGCATCACTATAGTCGCACTGCAAAACATGGCCACCCACTAAGTAACATACCTCATCATCATCATTTCAGCAGAAAAACTTCCACTGCTGGACATAGGCCTCCCCAAAATGTCACCACATCTCGCGGTCCTGTGCGTCTCGCATCCAGCGGATTCCCGCGGCCTTCAACAGGTCATTGGTCTACCATAGGCGTCGGTTACACGCTCCTGCAAACGTCAATCAATTCCAAAAGTCATGATTGACGAATGATAGTTGGTGAGTGATGCAGTTCAATCGACATTAACGTACCGTAAACTTAAAATAATCTTAAATAGGTATGGCGACGATATATTATTGGCTGATATATGGGACTCAAACGATCGAGACGAATCAAATACCCAGATTTTCGTCAATCAGTTTCATGCAACCCCTTTGCTTGCATGAAACTAATTGACGAAAATCTGGGTTGACGTTTAACCTATCGTCTAATGCAGTGACTGTTAGACGCGCCCATTAGACGATAGGTTATCCGTCAATCACCGCCTTGACTGTGGTTAAACTGACAGAAAAACCTACCGCGTAATGGGCGCGTCCAGCTTCGGAAATATTTATTCATAATTCTGGTATCCTGGTAGTAAGTGAATCTTCACCGCACGCTTATGTATATAGTTCCAAAAAATACTTTTCATTATTTCTGAATCCTGGTAGTTTGTGAGTCTTTGCCGTCGTAGTTTTCAGCCAACTCCTGAACTCCCGCTTCAACCAGTCTCCGTACTCTGTGCTTGGAATATGAGATTGTATAATGCTGTCCACACAGGCTGTGTCCACGCCAGGGGTTTAATATCTTGGTCTTAGTCTCTTGGTTTTGTATCTTTTGTATGTTTATTTCTTTCTTTCTATCTCCTTTTTTAGCTTTAAAATAAAATAAACAATGAGCCATGACAAAAAACATATTGTAATTTTTCAGAATAGGAAGATTTTCTAATAGATAATTTTGAGAATGGGAGGAATGAGGACGTTTTAATACGGAGGCGTTTTTTGATTCGTAGTTCTCATCGATTGGTTAAAAATGTTGGACACCTTAATGGTTGTTGACCAATGGTCAAATAAATAACTATCAGTTAAAACTTTTAGTAGTTAAGTTCCAACTGGTCGAAAACCGCACTTTAACATCAAAAAACTTGCCCTAAGCCATTGTGAGCGACTACCTACTTCCAATCAATATTCCAATACAACATAATAACCAAGTGACAATGCAAGCCATCATGCTTAATTGCCTTTTCAATAATTATTCACAATTAGCTTTCGCCAACGGCCTTACCTACGTGAAAGTAGAAAATAATTCCACGGTACCGTTTGAGTTACCGATAAAAAGTCCTATGTTGTTATCCAGAACAAGGTATTCAATTGTTCCAACTCCCAAGAAGAAAAGGTAGATTCGTTGATTCAAAATCCAGTCAGTCGTTGAGGCGTGATTGATTACCAAACATCCCAGCATCCAATCAAAGCAAACCACGCCTCAGCCACCGCAACAGAAGAAGACACCCCGGGCGTCAGGAGTCGCAGGGCGATTCCCAGCCACCATGCCCCGACGAGCGTTGGGTGGCTCGCTGTCCGATAAGGACCAGCCGGTCGATTCTGTAAACATGTCGAAGTGAAGGCTTGGGTGAAGTGATCACGAGGTGAGCTGTCCATATCATCATAATCCATATAATCAAGATAGAATGACAGCTCACTTTGTAATCACGTGACATCTTGATTATATGGATTGACAGCTCACCTGTACACCAGATCACCCTCAAAGAGATGATGTCAGCAAAATAAACGGGGCACGCCAGGGCTAGTGCCTGCCAGGGTTGCGGAATTTGTTCGGAAGAGTCACCGCGGCCCTGGAATGCAAAGGNGGCCACCGTAGGCGCGGGCCTGCGGACGGCGAGCGTTGGGTGGCTCGCTGTCCGATCACCACCAGGCCCGGGTCGATGGCGCGTTGTGTTCCACGCGCGCCTCAAAGAGATGTCAGCATAGGAGACGGGGCCCGCCAGGGCCAGAGCCTGCCAGGGTTGCGGAATTTGTTCGGAAGAGTCACCGCGGCCCTGGAATGCAAAGGGCGTTAGGAGCAACACGGATGGGTTTAGTCAGTAAGAGTCTGACACTCCCTTCCGCTCTCCGCCCAGAGCGGAAGGAGTCATTTACTCAAGAAGATTACTCAACTCAAGAAGATTACTCAACCCAAAAAAAAAAGCATCCAATCAAACACATCCAATTTGAATACCAACCGACTAAAAAACAGGACGTTGTGACAATCACACTATTCACTTACAACCAGACACGTGTATGTCATTAAAATAATTTATTCAAACAATAAAACTCTTGCAGTTTTCATCACGAGATGAGGCTGACTGTACCTACATTGAGTATGTTGGTGACTTATGAACTGCGCACGCGCACGTAACATTTATTCACACATAATAGGTCGTTTAATATTATGATGATGTATTCGCATCTTCGGCGAGGCCAGCTTACGAATTTGAAATTTTATCAGATTTTACGAGTTATGCTAAATTTGATGGGTTGTGGAAACAAACATAACATAAAATGACGCCTATATACCCGCAATGGCCGGTTAGTCCCCTTATGCTCTAGTCCCGCTATATTCGACTTGTAAAATACCTAATTAAAAAGTTTCGCTATGCTCGTAATCACATTCGCGGGCAGAAATGAAGAAAACTGTTCATCTACATGTACACTAATAATAAAGAGGAAAAATTAGTATTTTTGTGTATGTTTGTAATGAATAAACTCAAAAACTACGGGACCGATTTGAAAAATTATTTCAGCAATGGATAGCTATGTACATTATCGGCGAGTAACATAGGCTATATTTTATCCCCGTACTCCCACGAGAACGGGAACTACGCGGGTGAAACCGCGTGACATCCGCTAGTCTTTTATATTTTACTAGTTTTCTGCCCGCAACTTCATCTATATGTTGATTCAAAATTTGAACTGTCGATGTCGGTGTGACAAATTTCATCTCGATCCGTCCAGCCAAACATTCAAACATCGTAACTTTCGCATTAATATGTAAGTCTACAGACTTCGTTAATCTTGTGGGTCCAGTATTGACTTACAGCTATATTCGTAAACATTTCTTAACTTAGAATTGCTCTGAAATTCTTGTGTCCTTTCTGTTTTTTTTTTTAAGGATGGGAAATCTTCAAATAACTTCTTCCGCTCTGGGTGGAGCGGAAGGGCGTGTCAGACTCTTACTAACTAAAACCCATCCGTGTTCCTTCTAAAGCCCTTTGCGTTCCACGGCCGCGGTGACTCTTTCGAACAGATTCCGCAACAAATTCTTGTGTCCTAATCTGTAATTTTAACTTTTTTGATTGACAGAACGAGACAAAACAATTGAGCATGAGGTCCCGAGGACCTCGTGCTCAATTTCTCCGCGTCAGTAGACCAAGCCAGCGCCTTCTCCCTATATTGGTTTCTTTCAGCTTCATTCTGGAAGTGGACATCTAAAAGCTTTCCGATCTAGGTACATATTCCTCCACAACTTCCTGGAATTAGCGACCCTTTGATGAGGACATATTTAAGCTACAAAAATACGACCCGCTATCCCGATGACACGACCTAAATGTCTTGCTTAAGAATTAATAATAATAATATCTTAATATCTTGGGACAACTCACACACGGTCATCTGATCCCAAACTAGGCAGAGCCTGTGCTATAGCAACTAGACAACTGATAAACATACTTGTATATTTCTAAATACATACATATTATAGACAATTTACACCCAGACACAGAACAAATGATCATGCTCATCACACAAAGATTTGTCCTGAGCGGGAATCGAACCCACGACATCCGGTTTAGCAGTCAGGGTCACTAACCACTCGACCAACAGGCCAGTCAATTGGAAGGAAGAGTCGTAAAACGCTGACCATTGAAAAGAATGGAAGGAGCTTTTTGTGGGACACCACAGCTGGGCAAAAACCTCCTTTCATTCCTTACTACGGGCTAGTCATAAATGTTTTTTTTTTTATCTTACATCTATAATTACAGGTTAGAGGATGTATGTAATCGAAGATTTGACTGTACAGGTCTTGCCCTGTACAGTCCAATCTTCGATTACTCACTTCATACGAGTTCTCGTTCAAAGCTTAATTCAACCGATCGTTACTAATCCCTTCCATTGGTATTACAGACTACAATAATTAAACCCTCTCATAACCAATATCTGGTAATATTAATCAGAGCACTATTACGTTCAGTTACGAAACCCGACGTAACAAGGTACCGGTAACGCGGTGTAACAAGTTACCGGTAACGCGGCGTAACGCGCATTTCCTCGTTCCTTCTACAATTATACGCTGTGATTATCCGCTGTTTAGCGTTGTAAGATATGGCTGCGTAACTTAGGGTTGTTTGAAAATTCGAGAACATTTTTATAGTTTTTTTTTTTTTAATGATTGGACCTAATTCATCTGTGGTCATAGATATGCTTAGCTCCCGAGACCAGAGAAACCTTGCATTTTGCTGGGATAAAATAGTGTATGATACTATGAAAGAGGGTTCCTTCGTTCTATCATTGAAAAAACAATCAAACAGATTAAAATAATACAATTTGTTTTGATATTAGTCAAGATACTTACTTATAATAGTTTAGATTTCACTCAATAGATAAAAGCAGGCTAAGTTACAGTAAAAATCAAATTAAATAGGTACTTGCAAACAAAACAGTCAATTACTTTTCTAACACTTTTTGATGCCTCCAACTGTACTTGTCATCTTCTTTTATTATAACAAATAACTCTCACAAATCATTTAAGATTGTTTGACAAAGTAAGTGGCAAATTACAAAAATTATACATTTTAGAAAAAATATCTAAAAAAATCAGTTTTGCTCAGTACAATTTTGACTTTGGTCGAAAAAGCGCGTGCTATATTCACAAATTTAAAAAAAAAAAGTAGTTTTTGAACCGTGTTTTGTGTTGTGTCTTAAGTGTTTTCACTACTGTCTGAAATGTCTCACAATAATAATTATAATAACGCCAAATATACGGTCAGTGTAAAGCCTGGTTTACATTTTTGTGTTATGTCGTATTGTTGCGCCCTCTAACGCTTTTGATTGGCTGCAAAATTCGTTGTGATATGACGTAGGCCTGAACAAATTCGTTTGATTGGTGTATCCCGCGCCATGACACAACACGACACAGTTATGTTACTAAGCAATTTTCAAATGTGCTATTTCTTCTTTTTTTGAATCAATCGATTTAAATCTGTCTGTGTAACATACTCGTATAACCAAAACAAAAATTGAAATGTATGTGTTGTGTTTTGAGACCATGACATTCACAAAAAGCACTAATCTCAATGCATTTGAAAACAGCTTTATGCCTTTTTTAAATGTCAAGGAACAAAATTAAATTGTTCTATTTTCTAAAGTACACCTATAAAAATAACTTGACGAGTTCAATCAACCTTCATTTGTCTTATTAAAAAAATAATAGGGTACGAGTTTGTTACACTTCTGACATAAATAACTTACAAATTCTGACGCCAAAAACACCTTACGTTTATAAATAAAAAAACCGGTCAAGTGTGAGTTTGACACGCGCACCGAGGGGTCCGTACAAACTCGTATGTAGATAGTTCGTCCATTAAAATAAAACACCAAGTAATTTAATATAATTAGCTAGTTTGTAAGCCCTGGCTGGGGGCCTTAAATTAATTTGAGGACACCACAGGATTGTCCGGTTAAGCAGTAGTGTGCTGCGAGTGGTCAACGTCAAAAAAAAAAACGGGAGTCTCAATTTTTTCCGAGTAGGTATCGTTATTACCTTCTGAAGTCCATAAACTGCGACAACACCGAACATTACTAGGACAAACTTAGTTTGGAAGTATTACGTATTTATAGGTTTTGATTTAAATGCGAGTATCAAAATGTATCGCGTAAACAACCGTTTTTTTATTGCGAAACCTTGACCTACGTATTTCATATTAATTTCAACCTCCACACGTTTCTAAGAAAAGGTGTCTTGACAGACAGACGGATGGACGGACCACGAAGTAATCCTATTAGGGGTTTTTTCCTTTTGTCACACGGAACCCTAAAAACTAATAAAAAGTGAAACACAACGCCTACTATTACGCAAGTTACCCCTTGATGTAACAATAGTATTTTCAGGCAGTCGGTTTTCGGGTTCAGGCCGTGCGGTCAATTGCTTGATACTTCGCTAGTCAAGGACGACGATAAAAAAGATTTTCTGATATCGTGACGCGGGCAATGAAAAGCGTGCCTAGTGTAATGTCCTCTAGTGTCATATTAAAACCTATGAATTTACGTATAATAACAGCCAGTGCGAATAACAAACTAAAATAATTCCTGAAATAAATTAGACGGTCATCTCATTTTCCCTATGCGCATGTGGCTGTGAACCCTGAAGATAACTTGAAGCTTGAAGCAAATTGTTACTCATAACAGATGAGACTGTTTCGTGTAAGTTTCCATGGTTATGATCAAGCCAAATTGACGCAGGATCTCTTCTTCAGTTTGGCCTGACCATAAACAAAGAATGGACTGAGCAATATCCTCTCAAAATTGTCAACGCTCAAAAAAAAGACAGAGCGGATGTACGGTCAATAACAATAACTGTATCTTTTTACATTCTCTATGTTTACATTTATTTATATTGTTATTTATGTACATTGTACACACAGAGATACAATGATAATAATAGATAAGCTTATAAATATGAGTACAAGGGAACTACTTATTTCTATAAAAGAAAAGTTCAACCAACAAACCTGCGAAAGGAGGAATGTAGACTACATTTTTTTTTTCAAAGTCAAAGTCTAAACGTTTATTTCAATTAGGCCATTAAACGGCACTTTTGAACGTCATCATTTACAGTTCAGTAAAAATAATAATATTACATTAATAAAGTGACTCTACTGTCCATTCGGAAAGGTAGATTCTTATGGAGAAGAACGGACAAGAAACTCCATAGTTACTCTTTTCAAATAATGATTTTCATTATCTTGCCTACATTTCTATTGTGGATAAAAACAAGGGAAGCCTTAAACTAAAGTATTAAATAAACCTTCACATTATAATGTAAATATTAATATACTGGGTGTTTCAATGCATGGTCATATTTAAGGGTGATGTTCTGAATCAATATCATCATCAAGATATATATCTAAAATTCTTCCGTTACTGACTGAGTGAGTGACTGACAGGCAACGCACAGCCGAAACTACTGGTCGCAGAAAGCTGAAATTTGGCATGTAGGTTCCTTGAGGAGTGTAGGGGAGCACTAAGAGATGATTTCCCGAAATTCCTATAGGAAAACGGATTACGCGCGTACGAAGTCGCGGGCAAAAGCTGACTAGCTTTTGCCCGCGACTTCGTACGCGCGTAATCCGTTTTTTATTTTTTTAATCGGTTTTTTATTTGTTTTACATTTATATTAGACTTAATATAAATGTAAAATACATAAAAAACAAAAATGACTTAAAAGTTCGTACAAATCACTTTTCAACTAGTGTGATGCAGTTGATGGCATCCAATCGATGATTGAACTAAAATAAATGCCACCTATTGCAATGAGACTAGGTACTTAAAAAGTAATTTAGGATCAATGTACTTTATTGCAAAGTCTGGCGTCTAACATTAGGTGTGTATAGTGAAAGTGACAACCCTAGACAATGTAAATAATAGTACGCGTTATTATACAATTATTATTGTTCACTTTAATACAAGTGTAAAACGATCACTCCATACCCGTTGCTTACCCGCGACAGTTTGACAGCCTAAAGTTTGAAACAGTGCAGTGGTCAGTTTACTTCGTTGCGTATTTGGTAGTATTCATGTACATCAAACGGTAAATAAACTTTCATAAATTTTGTACAGTGATAGTCACACGTCAAGTCATTTAGAGTGAACACAAAATTATTGTATGTAGTATAATAAAGTGGCTTCTATTGTAATCGAAATATTAAAGGGCCCACATTGTAATGATTTTTTTTAATCTACGACTTAACTTGCCTGACGGCGGCAGCCATCTTGTTTCTTTTTCAAAATTCATTAAACGTATGTCACTTTGTAACGACTTCCATAAAAAAAGGTAAAGCGACGTGACGTGAAGTATGCGCTCGGCAGCTTTACAATGTCACCAGGAGAGAGCTATTGGAGCTGAGACGAAAAGTAACACTGTTTTTTAAATCGATCCAACGTTTAGTCTTTGACGTGCCAAAGAAACAGACATACCTACATTGTCTCGAAAAACATTGGCCTCCTCCTCTTAATTTAGCGTAACTGTTGTTTTTAGGGTTGTTTTTTATTTGTCATTGATTTCTTGAATCATCACTTCAAAATACGTCAATCAATCAATCAATCTTTATTTGTGATCACAGGTATTACAATAAAGGTCTTATGTAAACATTTAAGTCGAGCTTTATGTCCTACCAATAAAATTGGTGTACAAATATATTATTTATTTCTTAGTAATAAGTCGTAATGAACGGATTAATTTGGCCCATATAACAACATGTCACTAATTTGTTGAGTCATGTCAAAATTCGTAAATAAATTAATTCAGTTGGTCCTACATTGTTAATAGCTTTTCACAAGAAACCGATTCCAGCCAAAAAGTAAAAAATGTGTGAAAAGGTTTATACCTAAATCCTAAGGTACCTATATAAACCTCTTCACATTCATGTTATTACTCCCAAGATCTTAACCCAACCTAAAAATATCCGTTCCATAAATGCACCTATCCGGTTTTAGGTACCATGATTGCTTTAGTCCAGTTCCTGAATTGAGGATATACATATTTTGAGTTAAGAACATACATATTTTGAGTCATTGTACTCATGGTAACAAAGAAATCGCAAAGAAAATATCTATCTATCTTCTTCTATCTTCTATAAATAAAAATGAATCGCTTAATGTGTTGCTAAGCGCTAAACTCGAGAACGGCTGGACCAATTTCTCTAATTCTTTTTTTATTGTGTTTGTTATTGTCAGGAGAAGGTTCTTATGAAAGAAAATATTGAAAAACATTTACATCCGGGCGAAGCCGGGGCGGTCCACTAGTTATATATAACTACCTACGGTAGGTAGTCAATATTTTTTTCGCTATTTCGGGGTTAGTGACCTACCCCATACCCATCAAGTCTGGGTTGGGAATCGCACGAAACTGGTTTCTGTTTGTTCTGCAGAACGGTTTTTGGCAATAATTTGTGCTTGTTGTTTCAACTGTTTTATTTTTATCTAAGCATATATTTTTGTTACTAACACAAACTTTCATCCATGGACGCCATGCGTGTGCAGTAGGCTACAGTAAGGGTAGGCCAGCCCATATATAGCGCCCAAAAAAAAACTCACCACCTTGCCTACTGCACGCCCATGCTGGACGCCAAAATATAACATATACTTATATATCATTCAAAATATCAATTATATATGTACCTGTATATTTATTAACACCAGGTTAGGTTTAAGTTAGGGAACTACTTAACTAGTTGTCTGGCTTTTTGCTGAACTGGACCTGTTTGGCGCAGTCGCGGGGCACGCAATATAATTGTTTTAAAATTAAGTTATCTTTTATTTGTACATATATTGTGTGTATCTGTATGTGCCAAATAACCCATTCTTTCTTTCCATACATTCGTGTGTTATGCACTCGCAGTGTTATACAACAAATTATTGCGGTTCTGTGGTTCAACTCTTTTGATCATCAAAAAAACTTGATTAGATAATTACTTATTGGTTCAAGTTTTAACTGCACGAACCGGTTTATCGATCGCCGACACTTACGTTGTTTTTAATGTGTAGGTCATGTTCTTTCCTATGATTCAGATTGAATGGCTTATAAATATTTACTACCTAATGGAAAAATCGTGAATAAATGATGAATCTCACTTGTAAACAAATAAAATTCCATTGATCAGGGTATATTTTTTAAATTAAATTATGTTAATATCTACCTGCAGGTCGAATGAGTTCGATATTTGGACTCTATTAGTCAAGTGTTGCGGTACTTATTTTTTACTGTGCCGTCTACTGCGAGATACTAAAATTATGTTTGTTTGTTTGTCTTTGGGAAAGTTCTTTCCGAATTTTCCCGCCAATTTTTGAAAAAGCTTTTTCATAATCAAAATCAATCATATTACAATCATATTTTCAAAATATGATTCTATTTAGTCCGTCAGTTAGTTTATCGAAAAATATTGGATAAGTACGTATTTATTATTTGATCAAATCATTAACAATTACGAAGATAAAACGCTTTGATGCGGTTGATCTAAAGGAGTGGGGACTTGTAACGTCACGTTCCAGTAAAAACTGTACTGGTAAGTGATGTCACATTATTCTTATTACCTATGCTCCAAATAATGTCTGTTTGAGGAATACTTAGAATAAAAATATTTTTGTCGAGACAAACATAAATACAGCAACAAATTCAGAAGAAAAAGATGTATAATATTACAGAATAAATCAGTAAAATTACGCTTAGCGTGTCCATACCGAAAGGGTTACATATCGCAACGTTTCCTGGACGTCAAAAACCCAGCGCAGTAGGTAGAAACAATAAATAATCTACTATGAGCTGGGGTCATGTAAGATGTAGGTAGAGGTATTTAAAATAATCCACAAACATTTAAATAACTGCCCCAAAAAAATAATACTTAATAAAAAGTGATGTGCGTTATAAAACCTTCATTATTTTGCAGTCAAGTTAAAAAAGAACATACAAAGGTCAGTAGGTAGGTATCCTTAGGGGGAAAAAAACAGGGTTTATAATGAGTTCTTCTCACAAATTACCTAACAGGTATTTTATCTAACACGTAGCAGATAATCTTACTAACTAAGAAATACCTAGATATCTATCACCTATAGTAGGCGCCAGATAATCGTGGAATAACGGTCATTGACCCACCTACAATTATTGAATTTTTTAATTTGAAAAACGGAATTAATTACACAAAGCTGTCCCGAATCATCATCTCTCGTGATCCTTAACATTGTCTAATAATGAAAAACGATTCATATTTAATTGTTCAGGTACCTATGAACAGTTATTAGGGAAAGGTCAATATACTTTATTCCACATTTATCTGGCGCCTACTATAGGTATATTGCGTAGACCTATCACAGATTAGAGCAGATTACAGGTTATCAATATCATTATTTGCATAAATAAACGCGGTACGCTATTATAAATTATCAGCAGACTCAATTCAGTTGTCATTGACTTTGTACCAATTACTAATTTAACACTATTGTTTTCGTATTTAATAAAACAAAAAACAAATTTAAAATTAGACGTGAAAGTTGACAGTTACAACACATTTTGCACTATTCCTCAAAATATTAAACCCTAAATAAAAAAAACTATAGAATTATTATATTCTGCGCTCTTGATACTCTTCCAAATTCAAATCAAAGAAGCGTCAAATAATTAAGCCGCAAACCGAAAAAAAAAACAAACTATTCAGCCTCAAACGAGGCAAAGGTTCAGACATTCAGCCAGTAGTAAACACTCGTTTGTATCAGTTAGTTGAAATGCCGGCGCCGACGGGGCAAGACGCGAGTGCTAAGGACAGTGACGTGCACGTCATCGACATAGACGCGGATGTCGATCAAGCGGTTGCTCCTATCGACATCGATAAATCGGATATACCAGTGATACATATAGACAAGCCGACGCAAGTTAACACCATGAACGGAAGCGGTAAGTGTTTGTTTATTTTTCTACACGCATGTTTTTTTTTTAATTTGTTGCTCATTCGCCCCCATTTTTGATCCACTATCGGAAAACAAAGAAAAAATCCTTATAAAATCAAAATCCCCAATTTAAAATGCCTACATAAACAGCTGTTTTTTAGGGGAATAATGTAAATTAATATACACACTGGAAAGTTATAATTCCTGAATTGTAACAATGCTTTTAAATTTGCATTTCATTAATTTATAGAATAAATATATCACCCTTTTATTTTCCGTGATTTTATTTTGCAATGTTAACATCAAACATTACAGTTTGTTTACTCACAAATCTGTGACCCATAATCAACTGATTAAAAAAAACCACTAAAATAAATTTAATTAAGAATCTGCTAAACAAGTGCTAAACTGCTCAAACTTCGGTATTCTAAGTAAGACTGTCTTTCTTCAAATTTCATTTCTGGTTTAATAGCAAGGTCTTTTAGCCGGCTAAACATTGACCCAGAAATAAATAATATTTAAACTATTTACATAGTCACGTAGTCTGTGAATGCCGTTCATTGATATCGATTGTTATAATAAACCTAAAAGTAAGTACTGAACAAGTAATGAAAATTAAAAAAAAAATATAATATCATCATGGAACAATTTGTGAGGCCATAATAACCTTTAATAATCTACGTTATCGATAATGTCGTAATTAGAAAAAATTACCTATTAAAAGAATGAACCAATTAAAAAATATCGTGGCTCTATAAAACTGGTGTCCGCAGGTGTTCTGTAACTCACGTTTGTTTTTAATTCTAGTGTCCTAGTCTTTCGTGCACACAGATATACGAATATGCTGCTGCCAGTTTGTTTTTCATTACCATTTTTACCCAATCAGACTCGGTATACAAAAACCAACTTTAAAAAAAAAAAAAAAATCAGCAGTTGAACATTTTTGATTTTTCGTATACGATTTTTGTTTGACGTTGATAATGAAATGACGTTGTATTATCATCATGAACTAATTTGGTCTTTACTGGTGACCACTGTCTTATTGTCGTCTTCCTGTATTACTTCTAACCCCAATTTATTTGGGGTCATCGCACCGTATCAGATTTTAATTTACTATAATCAATTCTCGAACATCTTTTAGCAGATTTATCTGTATTCATTGTCTTCCTAGACACATCATCTTTCACGCTATCCATGTCGTGCGGTGGTCGACATTGTTGATTCTAGCTCTAAGAGTTTCAGTGGTTGGTAGAATAGTGGCCCGAGCTTGTAATACATTTAAATAGCCTGCCTCTTTGGTTGAAATCATCCATATCTTAGATGTCTATTTATTATTATCTACTTGCTCTAAATTCAACTCACCCGTACGCACAAAACGTTTTAAGAATTCTTTCATTGTGTACAGCTAAGGAGTGGGATTCCTTTCCGGAGTATGTTTTCTGGTAGCTTTCTGTATAAGTTTAGTTAGACTTCTAGGGAAGCATACTCCATCGTCGACCACACCATCGCTTTCATCCGGTGAGATTATCGTCAAACGCAAGCCTATCAATAATAAAAAAAAAACTATTTAACAAGAATAAAAAAGGAGAATAACGCTTCGAGGCGCCTCGATATTCCCTTGTTACATTAAAGCAAGGTGATAAACCTGATTATTACGATACGGCTCACTCAGTTACTTACTGGTGATGCAATGACTTGCATAACAGCAAATAAAAGTAAACTGTAAACATTAACAATGCTGCGTGAAAGTGCTTGATGAAAAAACAAGTTCACGATTCACTTGGATTCAGTTTTGTTAGTCTAATTTAAAAGTTATGTAGTTGTCACCCAAATGGCAATGGAGAGGGCAATGCTCGAAGTTTTCTTGCGTGACCGAATCAGGAATTATGATATCCGCAAGAGAACCAAGGTTACCGATATATCCCGAAGGATCGCCAAACTGAAGTGGCAGTGGGCAGAGCACATCGCTCGCCGAAAAGATGGTCGATGGGGCCAAGAAGTTCTGAAGTGGCGACCGCGTACCAGAAGACGTAGCTTTGGAAGGTCTCCCACAAGGTGGGCCTATGTCTTGGTGAGGGTCGCGGGTAGCCAACCGGTTGTTGTGGCGACACTTGGGGGAGGCCTATGGCCAGTAGTAGACATCTTTCATGATATGATGAGTTGTCAACTTAGACTTTCATTCAAAAGGGAACTAGGAACACACCTCATAGAAACTGTTAACAGATCTTTGCATGATGGTCTTTTGAGTGGTTCATGAATTGCACTTTGCAGGCAAGTTTTTAGGTTAACATTAAATTAAAAATAGCTTGTCAGAGAACCGGGGAAAATATCAAGAAATATTACAATCGTTTTGTCTCTTTTAGTCAGATATCGAAACAGATTTAATTTAAGTCTTCTGCGCACGGCTAGCTATTGGAGTAAAATATACGCTCATTCCGGACCAGAAACAAAATTCAAGCACTTCCAAGTCGAAAAGGCACCTCTTTGTCCTAACAAAGAGAAGTCAGTAGTCCAAGTTATGACCGCTGCAAGAGCATCCATACTTAACCTTCTTCTACAAAAACCTGCGCAGTAGCAACAATCAAACAGCATTAAAAACTCGAACCTGATCCATTGTTTGTAAAAGACACTACAACACTTCATAGGATTGTTATATTAACATGAACGTAACGATTGTTGACACTCGTCCATCCTGTCCACTCGATATGCATGCGCCTTGAGTCTTGAGTTCCACAAATATTTTCACACGTATGTCATCTTGGATTGATGATGTTTGGAAAACGTTTTATGTGATCATTGTACCTCTTGTTACACGTCCAGAAGATTCTGCCTTTGGGTTTGTGAAATGTGATGTGCCTTTGGAATTGCCCCTCTGCTGTCTGAACAGCAGAGGGGCAATTCTGTGGGCCAATTCTACTAATTTTAAAGCAACGTTCGTATTCACATCTCAGGCACAATCTGTCAAAAACATCCCTGATTTCCCTGCATTTTGACATTGTTTGTCACTGAGATGATTTTGCTTTTCATTTGAATGCCAGTCCCCAGTTCATAGAACTTAAACATAATTGGCCAAAATATTTCCGACTACGGTTGTTCTTTGATTTTATCTATGGGTCTTGATTTTTCGCTTCTCTCTTCGAGTGTTGAGTAACCCGGCTCTTTTGGGTCGCGCTTCTAAATTCTTCTCCATTTCTTTTAAATCATAAGGAAATCCAGGATCCTAGTCGGCCCGCTAACTCATGGCGCTGTTTCCAGGCCCATAAATTGATCTAAAGACCCACAGTCCGTTTGACATGTAGCATGGCACGTAGTGTGTATTATAATTAAATATTCCTGTACCTACCTGCGTTTAATATACACACGTAATAAAGCGTATAAATAACTTTGAATAACATTAGCCATATATATCTGTACGAAATTACCATTTTCCTTATTTCTATAATTGTTTTGCCTAATTTCCTTAACAACTACAATTAAAAGACGCGATGGTTTTATAAAATGTTAGTTTTATTAATAACGTATTGAAAAACGTGTGGAATTTTTTAAAGATTTTCACCGTAATTGATTGTTTGATATAAAATTAATTAATAAATAATCTGAAGTCTATTAAAGAGTTTATGCAAATATGTTTTTTGTGCAAAGTAGGTTATGGAAGTAAAGATCCGATTAGGATTATTCTCTCACAGATAAAAAGCTTCACTATCACCAAGTAAGGGATATCTATGTATATCTATACTAATAATAAAGTTGAAGAGTTTGTTTGTTTGAACGCGCTAATCTCTGGAACTACCAGTCGGATTTGGAAAATTCTTTTTGTATATATGATAGCCACGTTCATGAAGAATGCTATAGGCTATACGGGAACGGGAAATTCGTACAGGTACGGGAAAACCGGAATACGCGCGTACGAAGTAGTGGGCAAAAGCTTTTTTTATATGGCTTCAATCAGACCCAGAAAAAAAAGCCAGGGCACCCGTGGGCTACAGATACGGGAGCAAAGTCTTAATGAAATTAGGAAAGAAACAAAATAAGTTTTTTATTTTTTAAATTGACAATATAACTTCCTCCAAAAGCTGTATTATCAACCAGTGTGATATTTATTTATTTAAACTTTATGTACAATAGTGGTACATGGGCGGACTTAATGCATCAAGGCATTCTCTACCAGTCAACCTTTGGGTTATAAAGACTATACTGTGGTAGGTGTACAATAAATAAAAATAAGATTCAAATTGAATTTTAACAATATATATATTATATATATTTTTGATATTGACAATGTAATTACCACCTTTATTGAGGTCGATCGATACGGAATACGGATGCACTGTGACTAGATTCAAGAACTTACTATTGTAATTATAGCGTCACAGTTTACTTGTGTCATTTAGCTAATTAATATTATTCTTTCTTTCTTTCTTTCTTTTCTTTCTTATTTAGCTACCTAAATAATAAAGTAAACTGTGACGCTAATATTCAGCAACATTTATCGACACAGGCTTCAAGTCATGGAAATCAAACTAAAAAGGAAAAAAAACCTGTCCTATGCGAGTAGGTCTCGCACACGAAGGCCACGATTTTTTCACTATATCTGGCTTTATCCGGACGCCTGGCAACACTAGTTACAGGTATAGCGGCAATAGACATTCACTCAACTCTATGAAAAATTCAACTGTCAACCTATTACGGTTCATAAGATATAGATGCCTGTTATATAACTACCAGAGGTTGTTAACCCCGTAGAGTGCTGTTTTATTCGAAATTAAAAGTAAATTCGACTAATGACAATTTGAAGAAAAAGCCATTCTTCAAATCGACATTAGATGAATTTAATTTGACCGTGAATATTTGTTGAAAAACTTAAATGAATTAATGCAAGCAAAACAACAATAAAATAATCTTAAAAAGCTTCTCATTATCTTAACCTGTATGCAACAAGGAAGTGTAACTTTTTAAGAGCCAAAATAGCATTTGTATTAATTACCCTTGAAACTGCTTCTAACTTGATGATCTGTTCTTTGTCTTAAAAATACATGATTCCAGAGAACAGTGAATTCGAATTTCGAATAAAGTGATTCGAATCATACTACTAGGTACTATAAATTCGAAAGTTTAAATGATGTTTGTTACTCAATCACACCAGAACGGCTAAACGGATCTGGATGAAATTTGCACAGTGATAGATTTCAGTCTGGAAAAGCACACAAAGCTGTTTATCTCGGGAGTATGTTCCCTTGGGATAATCTCCATCATTCAAGCGAAGGCGCTGGCAGAAGTTAGTAAGCATAATAATACGTCAGAGATGATTTCCACAACACTAATTAATTTGTTTTTTATTCCCATTCAACCCGATAATACTTGTTAGCGGTTATTTATTTTTTGCAATTCACACCGAAAAACCTGCACCTAACAAAACAAGTTTAATTGCCATTTTATCAAGAATATCAAGCTGACTTTTGGTTGAGTTTGAAAAAAACATATTAAATAAAAAATATCTGAATGTCAATCCACACGCGAACAAGTCATGTTAGGGTACAAATGCACGATTCGAAGCTGATACCAACTTTTGTTTCTATAAATAAAAGCAAATATTAGTTTTAACAAATATTTGGTTTTCGAACGAAAATTAATGCTACAGGGCTTAGGAATTAGTTTGAAATGTGTTTCAACATTTCTACCACTGCCTACTTTTCTACAACCCTAATTTTCTTTTTTGATTGGATTCTAAGATTCCTGGGACTCACAGGGGTTTTCATTATTTTGGCATTTTTCTGATTGGTCGCCTTTCTGATTGCCGCTTCCCATCAGCATTCCGACTTCGACTTCGACATCCGACTTCAACTACTACTTCTACTGTGTTGATCCCCGTGCTGCTGAGCCCACCTCAATACCTCTCGTTCTAGCCTTGGCGGCAACGATATCGTCTGCTCATCTCACCACCGGACGATCAACACTTCTTCCTAACTTTGAACGCCACTCGGTCACTGCCTTAATCTTTGCGTGCCTTGCCGGGTGTCTTGCCCTGCTCCACTTAAGTCCACTTCTTTGCTGGTCTTACCTCAAAAGCTGCAGTAACCGGGATCATGGTGGCCCATAAAATAAATCCTTCTTTGTCGATTAAGAAACCAGCCGGACGATTCTGTAAACATGTCGAAGTGAACGCTTGCTCACTTCGTGATTACGTGACATCTTGATTATATGGATTGACAGCTCACCTTGTGGTCACTTCACCCAAGCCTTCACTTCGACATGTCTACAGAATCGACCGGCAGTTCTGCCGCTAATCCTCTATCTATAACTGCCGTTCTCAATAACGTATCTACCTTTGACCAACTGTCAAATTAGCTACCAACAGTATCTAAACCGTCATGTTTGCCTTTAAAACATGAAGTTCCAGCTACTGTAGGCAGCTAATTTGACAGTTGGTTAAAGGTAAATACGTTATTGAAACCTGCCGTAAGTGTAAAAGTGATATGGCTTTATTAGTTATACCTAGTACTTAATTAGTGTTACGTGAGATTGTAAGCTATCGATACTTCCTGAGAGGAATCTCTCTGTACAATTTTGTGCTTCCTTCGGTACTGGCCTGACCAGTTTGAGCTATGGAAATTGTAGGCGAAAGCTTGTCTATGGCAATAGCTTCCTAGTTGGTGAATGTGTAGGTGCGTTTTTAACCTGCTAGTATTTTTCTGGCAGAATTTACTTATACAGCCAGTGCATTAGTTTTCTCATTGCCATACTCTAAAAAATGTGTAAAACTATTTGTGGTCATAAATTTTACCATATCATTCTCGCCAACCCGCCTGCCAAGTTTGGCTCCTTTGGGGGAGGCCTTTGTCCGGCAGTGGACGTCATTCAGCTGATGATTATGATGATTCTCGAACCGGAAAAACGATCACAGGTATTTAAACATTTAAACGTCTTTAAGACCTGAGAGGTAATAATCTACCTAAGCGCTGAGATTACCCCTAAATCCTGCAGTTATTTGGAATGTGGACCATGACTTTCTAAGCTTAATTAA
This sequence comes from Mamestra configurata, assembly GCA_002192655.3. Taxonomy (NCBI): domain Eukaryota; kingdom Metazoa; phylum Arthropoda; class Insecta; order Lepidoptera; family Noctuidae; genus Mamestra; species Mamestra configurata. The sequence goes on along the minus strand of NDFZ01005226.1, from coordinate 373,203 downwards.
CTATCATTCAAATTCCATATTTAAAAAAAAATTAACGCCTTAAACTCAGTTGCAGTGAAAAAATCACTAGAACATTATCTCACTAAATTATCCATAATCGAAAATATGCATATTAATATTCAAGCTGCCATAATCGCTTAGTTTATTACCGAACTCGTTAAAAGATATGAGATTCCATATTGTCTAAAACCAGTTTAATTCCTACTTTACCTACAAATGTTATAATAAGAAATATACGTCTAGAAGTTTAGTTTATATCTAAACGACTGAATAGATTTAGACATCATTCGGACAGTGGTAGACCACGAGCTGAGGTGGAACACAAGACTTGCTTTTTATTCTAGTTCGTTCTTGTGGGATGACTTTTGACAAAAACTTATGTTGGCCAAGAATTTTTAATCCAAATATAGAAAGTTGACATGAACAGGAAGAATTGAAATGACGGCTAATATACATATATCATCATATCAGCCGAAATACGTCCACTGCTGGATATAGGCCTAAGGGAGGGGTTGCCATAATCGCCACGCTTGGCAGGCGGGTTGGCGATCGCAGTGTAGCTGTTGCAATGCACAGAGAATGCTGCTGCCAATTCTTTGGTGAGTCCCTTAGTCGCCTCTTACGACACACACGGGAAATGATGGGATGGTGCTATTCTTTTACGTCCGACACCATATATTGAATGGAAGTAATTAGAGAGCCAAAGAAAAAGTTAAAATCAGAGTATGTAATTTGTCGATCCCCAATAAACTGAGAATGGGCAGAATGTGATGAAGATATATTTTGCGGCCAGTGTCTACAGTGTTTCTCCACCGATATTTTAAATTGGCTCTTTGATAAGATGGTGTGATAAATGAGGTGTCTCGATTATGATTTATTGTCTATGAAGTTTATAACGTAACCCGCCTGTTAATATGCACGGTTGGCGCAGCGGTTGAGCGAATGGCTGCTGCGCTGCGCGTCGCAGGTACGATTCCCGCACGGAACAAATATTTGTATGGCCTACAGTCTACAGATAGTTGTTCCGGGTCTGGCTGTTTGTGAATGTAATCTTATACGTTTGTGAACGCACCCGCGATACAGGAGAAAATTCTAGTGTGGGCAAAGATTTTCGTAACAAAAATATCTCCAGGGAATTAAGCCCATTACCTACCATTTATCCAGCCAATTCCAACGACGTTCATAACTAATAAACAAAGGGCTGCCCTTTTTTCGGTCAAAGAATCAGAGAGATTTTTTTGCAAAAATATTTATCAAACTCATTTCTATTCGCCCAGCCATACTATTGTGCTCATATCTCTATGTAGGTTAGGTACCAAATATAAGTAGATTCTGACTGGAGATCTATTCTTTTCCCATGATAGCTATAAGTTAGATACCTGATGAAATCTTAGTTCTTACTTTATATTGTTTGGAGTCAATGTGTCAATAAACTCACACGCATGTTTCATTCTAATTTAAGTAAGGGTCAGCTCACATAGAGAAACGACGCGACACAAAGTTGGGAGCACTTTTTAAAAATAACGAAACAATATAGAACATTGAAATTCTTACTGAAATTTGTTATTGTAATTATGATTTTTTCTACACAATCGTATTGGGTTAAATGGGTTACTGTAATGATAGCTGTATGTATGACTTTAATAATTATTTTCTAGATAAAAGGTGTAACACGCTTCAGTGAGAGAATTCAAATTCTCCGCGATGGTATTATTTCTGCCACACTTTTTTTTGGGAAATTAAAGTATTTGGTTTTTTGAACAGACTTTTTTACAAAAAAAAATAGTTTGGCATTAAAAGGCTGATATAAGGTAATCAAAATCAATACATACTACAATACAATTCTCAGCATCTTTACCAAGATTGCGCCTATTTAATGATTGCAGATATTGACGACTAAAAACTACTGTAAACCACTAACATTAGGAATCAATTTGCCAATAAATGAAACAACTGCTGAACTGGACTCGAATAAATTCAGCCAAAAACTCTTCCGTCGCTGAAATATGTCGTGTCGCATTGACACATCGCGCATCACTTCGCGTCTCGGTGTAAGCTGACCCTTAATGCTTGAATATGGACGAGTAGGTGTAGGTACCAAGATTCTTTTGTTTCTTGAAACAATGCGAATGCATGATCAATGTTTATTGTTGACCTATCTTGTAGTCATTCTCGTACTCAAGATAAGGAATCCATGTGTCATTGACTCAGGATAAATTGTTGCGATTATTCGGAAAACTCTAATAATTTTGAATTTTGGTACCCTCCCAAACAGTGAAAATAATCATAACCATATAATATAATATACAATTGTAATTTCACAATACTGCTTTAAGAAGCCCAAGTGATCTGTAGTGATGAATAAAACCAAAGTGATGTTTGGCTAAGTTATTTTACGTGTATTTTTGTCAGCCCTAAACTGATCAACTGATGACACCCGGAGCGAATCCCCCCCTAGCTACACCACTGTCAATAACGCTGGATGTGCTTCTTACACTGCGTAAAGGCATGACATATTTGCGTATGAGCTGAAAATCCTGAAAAATCAAAGACATAGTGATCTCTGTCATTTTTGACTCATCATGGCAAGGTGAAACGTAAGCTTTAACAATCAAAACTTCAGAATTTCGCAGTCCAAACTTAACCTTATTTTCAAGCATATTAATGCAAGGAATTTCTAACTATACGCGTAAATGGACGCTTTGAAGGACCGCTGTAACACAAAGCAGAAGCAAAGTAGGCGAGTTACCTTGCTCTAAAAAGTTCGTGGAAATTTGAAATCGTTGCCCACACAGTTCCTTTAAAGATACCACTTATTTGTTTGAGTCGTTAAGGCTACCTAACGAGGTCATATATTACTGTAGAATCTTTACAAACATGATGGGTTTTGATATTATCTATAAGTACCTACATATGAAAGTTTTTGAGGATTAATGGATGCTCGTTACTCTTACACGCAAAAACGAATGGAATTTTGATTTAAATTCACGTTTCTAATATAAGGATAAAACAAACTAATTATTTCAAGTAACCTGACCCCGTGACAGCTGATGCTATGGGTTAAAACCACGGAATAGCTTTTTGGAGGTCTTCGATCGTTGACATTAAATGCCGCAAATCAGTCTTCATAATCATCATGATCCACAACCCGACTTCGTTCTCTGCTGTGAAAAGTGATAATCTGTTTCTTTGAGCCAATCGTCACGCTCCTGTGTAAGCCGCATTCAATTTACCCGCGATGGCAACAATGACCAGCCTTACCTTTCCTTTTCCCAACAATTTTAGGTTTTTTTTTTTATTGATGGGAAATTATCAAGTGACTTCTTCCGATCTGGGTGGAGCGGAAGGGCGTGTCAAACTCTTACTGACTAAAACCCATCCGTGTTCCTTTAAAGCCCTTTGCGTTCCAGGGCCGCGGTGATTCTTTCGAACAAATTCCGCAAACCTGGCAGGCTATGGCCCTAGCGGGCCCCGTCCCCTATGTTAACATCTCTTTGAGGCGCGCGTGGAACACAACGCGCCATCGACCCGGGCCTGGTGGTGTTCGGACAGCGAGCCACCCAACGCTTGCCGTCCGCAGGCCCGACAAACTTTTAGGGCTGGCTTTCAGTTTTATTGAATGTGGCTGAATACCAGCATTTTAGGGGTTATGTAGTTTATAATTATAAACTATATTTTTTTAATAAATTTATTATTCTTATTATTTTTATAATTTCTCCGCAAAGTTCTGAGAAATTGTGAACTGACATAAACTGGCAACCAATCAGTGCATAGATCTGCAATTTATCCGTTTTGGTGTGACATTAAATTGCAAATTTGCTTCTGAATATCTATAGAATTTTATCGTATCATTCAAAAATAATCGTACAGATAATAATTTATCGAGAGTTTTAAGATATTTTATGATCTATTATCCGGTGACATATTTAATTGCTTGACACTTACGTAACAACACTAATCTATATTCAGTGCTACGTTGAATTGTTTACTCGTGATAATTAGCAGATCCTCGTTGGTATAATAACTGCTAAACACAAATATTGGGTGATAACTTTAGCAGAAAAAAAACACAAAAAATGTTCAGGACATAATTAGACACATAGTAACATAATTAATAATATTTGTTTGGGGTCGGCCCCATTGTAAAAGTTCATTTTTTGTGGGTTATATTCAGGCTTATTCATAAAAAACAACTTTTTTTTATTTGTACTCGTATTATACCTGTGTAACTATGTAGTAAGTGCTTTCTTCTTAAAGATACTTAGATACCACTTAACTTCATCTCATTTTTTCAAATCCACCTCTAGCTGTCAAGTTCATCTCACGCATACATCTTGAAGCTGTTTGTTTCTAAAATTAGTTGAAGGTAAAAAAGATAAGTAAACAAACTTGACTTTGACCCACCAAAGTCAACGGACTCTGATGAAATATTTTAACAAGCAGATCGAGTAGTTGAATTTGCGGTCACTGGCTTGCTAGACAAATGTTACTGTGCATAGTAGTTTTTGACAGTGCATAGTAGCAGTACTATTATATTCCTGCCGGGGTTGCGGAATTTGTTCGAAAGAGTCAACGCGGCCCTGGAACGCAACGCCCTTCCGCTCCACCCAGAGCGTTAGAAGTAATTTGATAATTACAAATAATTAAAAAAAAAAAAAAGTATATTCAATGTACCTATAGACGGCTAGTGACAAAATTCAATTAATACTGCTAATTTTACACATCATCTAAATTGACACAAAATTATTCGATAATCTGCTTTTTTATAATACAAATTTTACTTTTGTACTAGCTTAAAAAAAAAATCTGTAGTCGATTTTTTTTTCGCGATTCCAGTGTTGGTCCCATAGTAAAAGTTGTTCATATTGATGACTATGACAAGAATATGACATTTACAATACATACATAAACGCAATCCTCAAGGATTGCGTTTATTCTTTAACACGTAGTATATATACCATGCTTAAAATTATTTAACATGCTTTAGATGTTAATTTTGTTGGTTATTTTATACATGTAATCACTGTTCACTCTCTTAAATAATATAAAAATATGTACCAACTAAATCAAATTGGTAACAAAAATAATGATTTATTCATGTTATTTTAACATTTTAATATGAAATAATCAACGTGTAAAAAACTTTTCCTGTAAGTAAACTTTGTCAAATAACCTAAATGCAAATTTATCTGGCGCCTACCATAAGAGGTCTAGAGCCTCTAGGCCTCTTATGGTAGACGCCAGATAAATTTGCAATAAAGGACAATGACCTTTCCCTTACATCTCTTTATACCCGATTAATTATTATTGGTTGTTCATTACTACAAAATGTAAAGGATCTCAATAGATGTAGATTCAAGACAGCTTTGTCTTTGTCCGATTTTGAAATAATAATGTTAAAAATATATGTGGGTCAATGACCACTATTGCAAGTTTATTTGGCATCTACCATAGTCTATTTATTATTTACTGAAATCTTGTATTGCTCTGTTTGTTAAAAAAATCCTAACTAGTCAAGAAAGATCGTAATCAATAAAGAAAATCAGTCTCAACAAAGATTAGAACACTGAGTTTCGGCGGAGCCGAAATTCGGCCGATTTTTGGCAGAAACCGAAACCGAACCTTCGGTCTTTATTAAAAATCAAATAACAAAGAACACTCAACTAAGTTTATTAAAACGAAATGGCGCCATATCATAACATTAATCCGTATTCCTTAAGTAAAGTCATAATTCAGTGTCCGTAGCCGCCGTAGCCACCGGTAGCCGCCGTAGCTGCCGTAGCTGCCGTAGCTGCCGTAGCTGCTGTCGCTGCCGTAGCTGCCGTAACTGCCGTGGCTGCCGTGGCTGCCGTGGCTGCCGTGGCTGCCGTAGCTGCCGTTTCCGCCGTAGCTGGCGTAGCTGCCGTAGCGACATGCTGTGGTGGTGGTGCTGGCCTCACATAATAGCCAGGGCTACGGACAGGTCTCAGCTGAGAGCCTGGAGCACCCAGTTCCACCTTGTCGAACACACGGGCGCCGGCCATAGCCAAGATGGCGAAGGCGATCAGAGCGAAGAATGCTAACTGTAAGCAAAATACCAAAAATTAATACAAAAAAAGAAAAAAGGTCTGGAAGGATATGGGGGAGGCCTTTGCCCAGCAGTGGGACACAATAGGCTAAGGAAAAAAAAATACAAAAGAAAGTCTATTGGTACAGCACTAAATTAAAACGACTAAGAGAATCATAAATTTTTTGTGCCGGAAGGGCAATGGGGATCCACGGGATGGAAGATGCTGGCAGAAGCTGCTTTACGATATTAGGTACCTAAGTATATGAACTTTATTAGAACGGTGCGATCAACAAACCAGAAGTTAAAGCCAAAGGAACTAAGGGACAAAATGTTTGGGGACCTCTGGTCTAGCTCCTCTCTCTTATTTAACTGTGACTGAAATTGAAACCGTTCTGCACTTTGATAAACCTAGGTACACTTTTGCCTCATTCAACTTGATAGATTTATAAACAACATAATAAAATTAAGTGATTAAGTGACCAAAAAGGCACTTATCTCAGTATGAGCTACGGATATTTAAAAAAAAAAACGAAGCGCTGGTATTCTGATAAATAATAATTGAGTTACTTTGATGTGAAACATATAATGAAGCGGGTCAGTCTAATCGTCTCCATGCGCAAGTGAAATATAGAATTTTTGATTATGCCATATTTATTTTCTTATATATACTATCCTTTTATTGCATAAATTATCTGTACAAAATAATGACGATGTTTCACATCTACCAGGCGTCCCGCGACGACTCACTTTTTTTGGAGTAATTATTTTAAGAGACGAGATAAGAGTATGGTATGCCTGCCTTTTCCCAGCTATATTGGGGTCTGCTTCCAGTCAAACCGGATTCAGCTGAATACCAGTATTTTACGTGGAGCGACAGCCTCTCTGACCTCCACAATCCAGTAACTGATATAAGAATCGACACAAAAATCTTTCCTGTCGCGGAAAGGGTACCTAGATATTATTATCTAGTAAATTCTGTATGAAATACTGTGTGGTGAATACAAACAATGACACTTCAAAGCAAAAGACATTGGTGAGCAACCTTATTAAAATTGTTAAGCAACTATCCCAGCATATTTTTAATATTTGAAATCAATATAAATAAAAATGAATCGCCGAAATGCGCGTATAACTTGAGAACGACTTGAACGATTTAAAAAGTTATGTTTTTGTTATGTTTTTAATTGTCAGGGCGAGGATTGTATGAAAGATAATTTTGAAAAAAGAATACATCCGGGTGAAGCCGGGGCGGGCCACTAGTAGAAAATATAAACAAGATAATTGAGTAAAAGTTTTTACTTACATATTTCATTGTGAGTTGATTTTGTGAATTCCCGTAGAACAATACTGGTTTAGCATACATGTCAGGCCTTTTATATAGAGGCCTTTTAGTCAAAGCTAAAAGGTCAAAAAAACCGGAGTTTTTGTTTGTTTGTTTGTTTTTAATTAGTTATTACACTGGTTTAAAGCCGGTTAATAAGGAAACTTCGTATAAAATCTATTTTAAAAATGACAACCTACCTAGTGCGTACCAATACCAACGACAGAAAAACATAAAACTAAGTCTAATTTAATCGTAATTAGCCCATTATGTTCCACAGCTGGGCAAGGGCGACCTCTCCCTTTAGTACTTTCGGTAGCGTAACGCGAAACTGTATATTAACACAGACACGGGTTGCTCTGTGCTCACAGGTAGTTTGCTTTAATGAATTAAGAGCATAGCACATATCAGCACAGACAATTAAAATACATGCGAGTACAGACAGCCACAATTACTTGTTCGTTTAACGAATGTTTACGAGCTCGGCACTTGGGGCACCCCGACTCGGACAGGATAGGTTTTTTTTAAACCACCCAGACATAGGAGCTCCGTCGACCGTGCCCGAAGTCCCGAGCTCGTAAACTTTCGTTAAACTAAAAAGTCATTGTGGCTGTCTGTACTCGCATGTATTTTGCTCCAATATTCTAAACCAAATTATTTCAACACAGGTATTGTCTGTGCTGAAATACATTTTGCTCTTTAGTGTAGCGAGCTGTGGTAAATAATATACAGTGTAGCAATACGCGTTCCGGTAAGAGTCAAGTTCGTCTCCCCACCTTCGCCTTGGTGCTCCGCGATGTTTCTATGTGTTGTCGTGTGTCTGTGAAAACTAAGTACTTACGTAATTTTAATAATAAGGTAAACTTTTAGTTACCTCACTAAAATAAAGTTACCACGGACATAATTAAAAAGCTGAATAAAATCAAATTTGAAAAAAAATAACAAAACCTTAGTAATGTGGGAAAACGTCTGCTCGTTAGTTTAATGATAAAAAACATTTCTGGCGCGCTTCCAAATGCATGCGCATATTTTAGTAAAATAACGGAAATGGCCTGGATTTGAACTGAGCGTTATCTATTGTGTATTTTATCAATGATGGAAAAGTATTTAGGTATTTCACAAAACTTCCATAAGATACCTACCATCTGGGCAAACAGAATCCTGGGCGACTTGACCCGTCATTTCCTACTCTTTAAGTAACATAAAACAGTAACTGTTTGACTGCTTAAAAAGATATGCACAACGACATATCATGTTTTTTCTAAAACGTGTTTAGGAAAAGAGCAAGTTCTCAGAAATACAGTCAAGATACGCATATCTAATATATTTTATCCGCATCCTTAAATTAAATAGATTTGGCTAAAAATATATAAACCCGCAAGTATTTAATGCAATCAAGGTCGATAATGTACTTTTTTAAACCCATACCTGATCGTTAACAATAGGCTTAGGTAATGATGAGGAGCGTAGGTAGATACCTACGCATCTTAACCCTGTGTAGTCGGGTAAAAAAATGCGTAGCCATGTTCCACTTTATCAATATCATTATAATCATGTTCATCATCATATCAGCCTAGAATCACCCACTTATGGTTATAGACCACCTGATCACCTCTCCCATGTAACCAGCCGATCTATTCTATCAACATGTCTCCGTGGTAACTTATGTGGAGTGAGCATGAAGTGAACTGTCATTCCAACTTGTTTGTATGCATTCAAAGCTCACTTCATATTCGGCATTACATCTTATTTGTATGGATTCACAGCTCACTTCATGTTCGCCATTCCATCTTGTTTGTATGGATAGACAGCTCACTGAGCTCACTTCATGTTCGCCATTCCATCTTATTTGTATGGATTGACAGCTCACTTCATGTTCGATCCACACGGTGAGATGTTGACAGAACCGTACCGCATTGCAGTAACTATCCCCGATTTCTGAATTAAGAATTTGAAGTTGTGTGTTAATCGAACTGCGAGTTTTGAACTCGAACAAAACCAAGTAAAGTGGTACTAAACATTTGGTTAAATAAAAAATTATGTTCGTATCATGAATTAAATATTGAATGCAGTCAAGGTTGATCATGTATTTTTTTACTCATTATCGTTAACAATAGGCTTGATGATGATGAACGTACTTACGCATCATAACTCTCCGTAGGCGGGTAAAAAATTGCGTAGCAGGTACATCTGACTAATATCATCAACATCATATCAGACCAGAATCACTCACTGCTGGGGCCTCCTTTCTTATGTACAAATACCTAACTCCGATTTCTGAATGAAAACGTTGTGCATTGGTCTAACTCCACTTAAGACCGATTTTTGAACTCAAATAAAACCAAGCAAAGTGGTACTAAACCTTTGGGGTGCCCTAATAAAAAATTCTAAGGGGAACAAGACATATCACAATAAAGTTTTTTTTTAGTCGGCTTTCATATTTGGGCCAAAACTGTATGAAACCCGGATGATATCCTTTAGGAATTTAATAAATAGGGTTTGACACATTCTAAACCCATTTTCAATTCAGAAACACTGGTCACATAATACTGCAGTTTGTAAAACATAGACAAGAAACTGAGATGGCTAATTAGACACAAAACCACTCTATTCATTACATATACGTTCCGCAGATCATTGTCAATGGTCCAATGTCACACGAGACATACCTATGTACCACTTAATGAAGTAGCATTATACTTACAAGTTTGTTTGTTTGTGCGACGGGCCTTATTTATAAAAATCATAGGCATATGATTAGTTTAAACTTTAAACGTCGATTGGCAGATTCTTACTTCATTTGTGCTGTGAAGAATATTGATTTACGATCGGCTAATTAGTATTCAAACGAATCGTGTGGTTCCTTTTTTTGTCAATAAGTGAGTCATTCACAAGTGCGTGGTCATATTTTAGGGTAAGGTTTTGTACTTTATAAATATAAAGTCAAGAAAAGCAAAAATATAAAAAGAATACGGCTGCAAAAAAAATACTAAAAAGGAAAAAAAGACACTTTTCAAGCACTTTCGTGAAGCTGGTGGATTTTATTTTTGTACAATCATAGATTTGATGCGATTGAATGCATGAAACTACAGAAAGGCACAAAGTCACAGAAAGTCTCCCTAAAATATGACCACGCTTTTCTGAAGAACAGTGGTTCCGAACCTGGGGGTAATTACCCCGCGGGGTCTATTCTGTGGGGGTAACAAAGAACCTAATAATTAAGACCTAATCTAGTAAACTATGTTGCCAATTAGTTAAAATATGGCGGTGTATCGATGTTTACACAATATTACTGTGAGCAATTGTTAAATATTGATCCAAACAAAAACACGTTTGAAAATTCTGTGGTTCATCATTTATCTGTAAATGGTAATAGAATCACTGAAGCAATATTTTTCGTACATGGATAACCGTCAGTCCAGCTCTTGGATATTAAGACCATTTACTACCAATGAAAACATTATTAGAGACGGAGACGTGGCGGCCAAAATGGTTTTTTTGGACTACGCAAGAACACCACTTGCAGTAGTTAGTTAGTAATTTCAAAATTATGTTTCAGCACATTTTTGCGAAAAGTTGGTGCCGAATGTCCTGTTCCAGCTAACAGAGTTTTAAAAATGCGAATACCCTTTACTGTGAGAACACCTATAGGTGTGAGAGTGGTTTTTCAACGTTGGTTAAACTGAAAACAATAACCAGAATCCGTCTGAATGTGGAACATGACTTAAGATAAGATGCGCTTTAAGCGAAACTAAACCTCACACAAAATAAAACATGCGAATGCAAAACAACACCAAAAATCACACTAACCATTTCTCTTAATAATTTGTTAAGATAAATAAAAATAATTTGTGGTTAGTAAAGGTATTTATATTTGCTTGTATTGTTTGTATTGATAACATTTAAGGTCGGGGCAAACTAGTTTTCCTGATAGGTCACGGGGGTAACAATATTGAAAAGGTGAGGAACCACTGCTGTAGAGTATATAGAATATCTAGTGTTTACAGTAGGTAATATAGATTATGAATCAGAGTAACTCATAAGCTATAATTTATTGAGGAGGTTTTACTAATGACTAGTAATTACACGCGAGCGGCAGCTAGTGATTATATCATTCTTCCCCACATAAACGACTACTTACCATAAAAAATCCAAGTAGGTAGCTATTAGGGCGGAAAAGAACGACCCCAAACGTAAATAAATAATACTGTCTGGTATTAAATTATTTTCCTCGGAAAATGACTTCATATTTCCAGTGTTTTCCATGGAACCGTGAAACTTTTAATGAAGTGTTCGGTCGTTTTAATAGTTCATTTTTTTTTCAAATGACATGTCATTCAGCAACGTGTACCGAATAATTAGGTTTCCTGATAAACATAGGCCTCGTGTAGAGCGCTATGGAATTATAGCATGGATCACGGTCAACGTGAAAATTACCGTGTAAATACAAAATACTATTGTGCTACATTTTCCTACACGCATTGTTGTATTTTTTATTAACTCTAACAGCTACAAATACCTGAAATTATTTTATTCAACACAAAAACGAAAACTAGCTTCTACCCAACCGCTCTTAGGCATGCAATTAATATTTTTTTTCGCACTAATGCGGAAACCACGCAAGACTGGCCTGGTTAGTGACCCTGACTGCTAAACGAGAGGTCGTGGGTTCGATTCCCACCCAGGACAAATCTTTGTGTGATGAGCATGATCATTTGTTCTGTGTCTGGGTGTAATTTGTCTATAATATGTATGTATTTAAAAATATATAAGTATGTTTATCAGTTGTCTGGTTGCCATAGCACAGGCTCTGCCTAGTTTGGAATCGGATGACCGTGTGTAAGATGTCCAAAAAAAAAAAATGAATTTGAGACATGTTCGTGGTATTATATCGCCACAGGTATTAAAACGTCACAATTCTTGGTAAACATAAAGCACTCATAAGCAGATAATTTTCACTCTATTATGGACAGTGATCGGATAATCGGACGCTAATATACCTAAACTTCACTTTTATTCTCACGAAAGTATAATACGGACATATTTTTCAGAATCCCGGATCCCGGAATCGTTCGAAATTCCTGAGATTGCTAAAAATGCCCGCATACAAAATATAGTTAGAACTCGTTGTGAACTCTCATTATATTTTTTTTTTTTATAAAAGCAGATTCTAATGGAATTTTTAATTTACAATGAAAGTTTTTATGATTTTCCATTTATTTTGAATAAAATAAAGATACTAAATCAAAATAACCACTGCTATAATTTAATTAAGTTTGTTATAGTTGTTTTTACAAAATTGTTCAATCCCGGGAAACCGGGATTAATTATATTTATTCAGAAAGGAATGTCCATATTATTGTTTCACGGGAAGAAGTTTAGGTATATAAGCGCCCGATTATCCGATCACTGATTATGGAACACTTGCAAATTTCTTTATTCTGCAATCTATATGATTATGCAGAAGGACACGTGTTCGCTCCCACGTTCAGACCTATTATTAGTATTTCAATATAAAAACCTAGACAACCTAAATCAATACTTTGACGTGCTGTAAATTAGACATCTGCTTCGAAATTAACGCATTTCTTATACTAAATTATTCAAAGACGTTGTTTTAGCATTTGACTGACAGTTTCAACTACTTTGTATATTCCGTGTTCTTTGAAATGATTTAGTTTTCAGTTGAAACCCTGAAACTTCAAAGTTGAGCTCGGCTAGTTTGAGTGTGAAATTTGAAGTTTATTTATTTATTTATTATATACTTTATTGTACACCTCATAATAAGAACAGGACAATCATACATAAAATAAGTTTCAAGTAGAAGTTTCAGGGTTTCAACTGAAAACTATTAACTCAGATATTTTCAGATTTACAAGATCACAATGATTTGTAATTTCCTATCGACCAACAATTTATCATGTAAAAAAAAAAGAAAAATATACTGAAAGTGAAAAACTAACGGGATATAACAATGTTAAGCGAATATTATCTGTCTCCGCCGTTTTTATGGTAGCTGTATGGGCGCAGACGACATACATTTTCGTCACGGCGCCCCGGCCGCACGCCCTGTGCGCTTTGTATATGAAGTCCCTACTTCGTCGTTGATGAAAATATAATATAGGCATAGTTCATACAAAAAATCGTTGCATATTCCCTGTTAAGACTTTATTCGGCATTTAGCAATAGATGACTGAATTTTCTTGACACCTGCTCTCTTCAGCAGAATAAGGTAGTTTTTGAAACAAAAATGATCTCAAAATATAAATGTCACAAATGGTCAAACGCTTTGTTCACAGTAATGATAGCTGCTATTAATGAGTTTTCAACAGACAATCACATCATTTGNCGTTGTGAACTCTCATTATATTTTTTTTTTTTATAAAAGCAGATTCTAATGGAATTTTTAATTTACAATGAAAGTTTTTATGATTTTCCATTTATTTTGAATAAAATAAAGATACTAAATCAAAATAACCACTGCTATAATTTAATTAAGTTTGTTATAGTTGTTTTTACAAAATTGTTCAATCCCGGGAAACCGGGATTAATTATATTTATTCAGAAAGGAATGTCCATATTATTGTTTCACGGGAAGAAGTTTAGGTATATAAGCGCCCGATTATCCGATCACTGATTATGGAACACTTGCAAATTTCTTTATTCTGCAATCTATATGATTATGCAGAAGGACACGTGTTCGCTCCCACGTTCAGACCTATTATTAGTATTTCAATATAAAAACCTAGACAACCTAAATCAATACTTTGACGTGCTGTAAATTAGACATCTGCTTCGAAATTAACGCATTTCTTATACTAAATTATTCAAAGACGTTGTTTTAGCATTTGACTGACAGTTTCAACTACTTTGTATATTCCGTGTTCTTTGAAATGATTTAGTTTTCAGTTGAAACCCTGAAACTTCAAAGTTGAGCTCGGCTAGTTTGAGTGTGAAATTTGAAGTTTATTTATTTATTTATTATATACTTTATTGTACACCTCATAATAAGAACAGGACAATCATACATAAAATAAGTTTCAAGTAGAAGTTTCAGGGTTTCAACTGAAAACTATTAACTCAGATATTTTCAGATTTACAAGATCACAATGATTTGTAATTTCCTATCGACCAACAATTTATCATGTAAAAAAAAAAGAAAAATATACTGAAAGTGAAAAACTAACGGGATATAACAATGTTAAGCGAATATTATCTGTCTCCGCCGTTTTTATGGTAGCTGTATGGGCGCAGACGACATACATTTTCGTCACGGCGCCCCGGCCGCACGCCCTGTGCGCTTTGTATATGAAGTCCCTACTTCGTCGTTGATGAAAATATAATATAGGCATAGTTCATACAAAAAATCGTTGCATATTCCCTGTTAAGACTTTATTCGGCATTTAGCAATAGATGACTGAATTTTCTTGACACCTGCTCTCTTCAGCAGAATAAGGTAGTTTTTGAAACAAAAATGATCTCAAAATATAAATGTCACAAATGGTCAAACGCTTTGTTCACAGTAATGATAGCTGCTATTAATGAGTTTTCAACAGACAATCACATCATTTGATCATCTGCCAAGCCTTTTCCCAACTATATTGGGGTCGGCTTCCAGTCAAACCGGATTCAGCTGAATACCAGTATTTTACGTGGAGCGGCTGCCTACCAGACCTCCACAACCCGTTAACTGGGTAACACGGTACTCCTTGGCAAGACTGGTGTCAGATTATCTGGCTTCCGACTATCCGTAACGACTGCCAAAGATCTACAAATGACAGTCGGGACCAACGGCTTAACGTGCTTTCCGAGGCACGGAGGAGTCTCTGTATGTTAAGATGGTCACCAATCCACAGACCAACCTCGGCAAGCGTTGCTTAACCTTGGAGATCGACCCGTGCGGCCGTTATTATTTAGTCATGAGCTCCTATCATTTGATATGCATTTAATTTATGACTTAATATTTATTTATTTCTAAGATCTGGCTGTTAGTTATCTACGAAGACGATCTCTAGCTCACACCATTCATGGCGCTGGTGATCTCGCTGATTTAACATTGCCATTTGCATATCAACACCTTAAATGATGTAGTAAAGATAATTTCATTGCATTTCAATCATCTTGAGACAATAAATAAGCGTAAATACCACATAACGATGATTTCAGTGGAAGGAAGCAAATCTTGTTCTGATTTTCAGCTTTAGCAGAGGCATAGCTTCCGCATCAGCCGTATCAATAATACGGGGTTAATTTGCATCAAGTTGATCCAACTTTCTCTACGCCCTTACATTTTCTAAGATAAATGAGCAATGCTTAGCTGTCAGAGTTTAGAATCCTGACTCCATTAGCGACTGGCTTAAGCTTCCAATAAATTTTCTAAAAATCATTACCCTCCTTTCGAGCTTCATCGAAAACTTTTGAATGCAGAGCCTTAGCATTAGGCCACTGCGTTTTATTTGTACTTTCCTACCTAGGTCAGATTCGTAAACACTTAGGTTTAGCTATTTAAGTGCATAGGTACATAATTAATTATTTAGAAAAAGTGATCAATAATTCCACATTGGTTCTGATTCAAGCTGCAACGAATTGTTCCTATCGAAAGTTAATATTAATCAGAATATAAATAAATCAGTTGTCATCATCTTCCTGCCCTTATTCCATGTTACTTGGGGTCGGGCGGTCGGCGGTCTTCCTCCATTCTGTCCTGTCACACAAAGAAATGTATAAGGCACATGCCAGCAGTAGGTACCTACAGTACTTAGTATCTAACTATCTAGGTCGTTGCCATAAAGAATTCGTCATTTCATGATGTGGCTGAAGTAAGGTTAGGTTTCAGGAAACTTAGAGCACTACGACACGGATAGGTTAGGTTCGAATGGGATGATGGGAGCCAGAGTGATCGAGCTATGGAAATTTCAGGAAATCTTCTCTTAGTGCTCCCCTACACTCCCAAGGAAACTACAAGCCAAATTTCAGCTTTCTACGACCAATAGTTTCGGCTGTGCGTTGTCTGTCAGTCACTCAGTCAGTCAGTAACAGTAGAATTTTAACGTGTAACAGAATAAACGCAATTCCTCTTAAGGGGGCATTGTACTCATCATGATGAACAACTTTTACTATGGGCCCAACCCCGAAATCGCGATTCCATCATCGGAAGCAGATGAGACGATGGCTCTCTGTTAATGAGTCCGACAAAGCAAAAATCCGCCAACGATCGTAGTTTTCCACCGAACTATAATAGTAACTGCCCAAAAGCCCGGTGGTTGTAGTCTTTCACTTCCAAAAAATAGTCCTTCGAAATGGCCTTTGCGTGCCGGTTTCCATATCCACCATAATAAGCTTACTTATAAGTATTATTTCCACCTAATGGTTGTAATTTCCGTGATCTACTCACCGATTAAAGGAACGACAATATGTAAACTACCGCAGTACCTATGTACTTTGACTACACAAATAACCTGGTAGGTACCTACACTACCCATAGGAAAGAGGGCTAGGTACGTGTAATTACCTACCTAAGTGTTTACAATACGTCCGATTTGCTGTCTCAAAGTAGGTAGATCTTCACTACATACCTTTTCCTAGTAATGGTATTTTTAACAATCCATGCATGCATAAAACGCTATTTAAATGCACTCAACGTCGCGAACGCATTAGATCTGCGGTAGATCTATTTAATTAATTCATGTCAGGGCTCTGTTAATGTCGTTTATTTCGACAGTAGGTACCTAAAGGTAGGCCTTTCGGTTACATAAGTGACCTACTCTTTTCACGGGTAAAGAAAAATAATAAAATTTGCGTGTCGTTTATTTCGAGGGCTACGGACAAACTAAACAGACTACATGATTCGCTATACCTAGACATCTGTCGATCACTAGATTGGTTGGCAAGTTTATCCAAAAATATATTTGAACTTGAAATTACGAGGACATTGATGACAGCTGTTGATCAGTGATTATTAGGATTGGCGCCAATAATTGGCGCTAACCTAATAGTTATGTCTGTTTTAGTAATGTGATGTTGTATCACACATCCCGCCCTAAATTAAATCCCTTCCCCTGATTAGGGATCCTACTCCATTCTTTTGTTTTCACCATGTTGCTTGTTTTGTGGACCACCTTCAAATATTTTCAAACCGATCTTGGTAAGTGTAAAGTTTTCCTGGTAGGTAGCCATTTTCCTATAAATTCAAACCATAAAATCCATTTCGTTACGTTAATATTGAGTATGCTGCCATCTAGCATAATCGTATGATACCACGGCAATACTCAATGAACTGATTGAGATAATAGTTTGATTATTTAAACACCAATGGCGCTAGTGGACGCTGGCTTCATTCAATACGTTCGTTCATTCAACCGTTCATCGCCGTCTAAATTTATTTATTTTGACAAACGCTGGCGCTCATTTGGCTCATTCACTTCGCTGTCAAACAGCTGATGGAAAGTTGGATCGGGAGTCGGTCAAAAGAAGTGAATATTTTTTTCTGCATTGCTGTAAATTGAGCTGAGATAATAATTATTTCGAATCATTGCTATCGACAGAGTAGTCTGAAGTTGTTGGACTTTGTGCGCAGATAAAAGATACCATATCTCGTAATTATTTTAATCGAGTCTTTTTATTTACTTGTTACCATTGCAACTTTGAACTTGCTCCACTATTGTGTTTGTGTAAATAAGTTCACAAAATGACGCTGGGTGAGTGTTGAATCTGTTTTAAATTATTTTTTAATTACTAAGGTAAATGTGTTCGTGTAGGTATCATCGTTTCGGAACAGATTAAAACCGGTTTGTAATGTAAACGAGCGGAATGTTTTCTGCGGAAGCGTCCCATTTAAATCATTATCTTATTCTGCTCTAGAAATATCATGGAGTGGCAAACACTACAATACTGTTTATCTTACAATCCAATTAAGCTAAAGCATTTGCATTTTCCTGTCCTGACTTTCATTTTATAGACGCCGCATCCACATCCGAATCCGCTGTAATTTAATAATTTAATAAATTTTTGTTTTTATTTTAAACTTCAAGCAAAGACAAAAAGTCAACTTTTTACAACTATCTAGGTTGTATATATGAAAAAAAGTTTTTAAAAAAATATTCATTACTTTAATTAAATCATGTCTTCCAGAAAACAAGAGTTAAACCCGCCACTAAGGAACAACACTCTAACCTAATATTTTAACAAAATTATTATCAACCCAAAACATTTAATGATCTTGAAAGAAATTAAAAATAAGCATTTCAGATTTAGTATCAAATAACATCATGTTGAGCTTGTTGATATAAAATGATTGTTTTCATACAAAACTGGAGTATAGTGAAAATCCAGCACAAAATTGCCTTTGTAAATAAAAAAATGCATTATTTATAAATAATATAATATTAAATTTAATAAAGGTTTACTAAAATAACATTTGCATGAATATTTATTTAAGCAATACAAGAGCAACAACTGTATAATAATTATAAATAGCCATATAATTATAAATTACAAAAACCAATTATAATTAGCCATGAAGACAAATATTTGAACTGTAAATATTTACCAGTGAGAATACTGTTAGAATCAATATTTTTATTAGTAAATATTTATGGTTGCACCCAGAAAGTCTTTTTATTTATAAAGACCTATCCATTTACTATAGATCAAGGTTTTATTTTATAAACCACTTGTAACTATAAATACTATTCTATTATATTATAAAGCTGATGCTCAGAATTATAATAATAATAATATCTTGGGACAACTCACACACGGTCATCCAATCCCAAACTAGGCAGAGCCTGTGCTATGGCAACCAGACAACTGATAAACATACTTATATATTTCTAAATACGTACATATAATAGACAAATTACACCCAGACACAGAACAAATGATCATGCTCATCACACAAAGATTTGTCCCGGGTGGGAATCGAACCCACGACCTCCGGTTTAGCAGTCAGGGTCACTAACCACTTGACCAACAGGCCAGTCAATTAATCACTAATATCCAGACTTATAATTTTTTTTTGCTCACTCTCAAAATATTAAGGGAAAGTCTTAGTGTTCAGATTATACAAGCTTTATTTTAAGTTAGGTATTAATAATAAATTTGTATTGTTGGTTCATTAAAATCGGTTCATTAATTTCGAAAAACAAAGCCTTGAAACTTTGTATGAAATGCCATATGTCGTAAACTGCTCAAACAATAAATTATCCAGTGTAACAAGCAAAACTCTTTAATCCAATCACAATACATCATGAAGGTGTTAAAAAAAATCTACTAAGATGGAAATATTAATTGGAAGATTTGTTAATGTCACAACTAGCAGAATTTAATTTATTAAAAAAGTATTCAAAAATGAACAAATGATTAACAAATTAAGCTCCAAATGTTAATTAATTATCACATCCACAATCTTGTTTCTATGGATTAAATTGATAACAATAACAACATAGTCTCATTTGGAATTTAATATAAAAATTATCTACCCTAGCACTGCATATTTTAAAAAGGTATAACTAAAATAAAAGGCCAAGTCAAGTTAATCCAGTTAGCGGTTAATGCAAAATAAAAACAAGTCTTTTTGTAAACCTGCTTTGTACTACCTTGGCAGCTACAAAGGACCTGTTTTTTTTGTTCAAGTTAGGTATATTATGTACTTCACGTTGAGTCAAAGACTTGATGTCATTTATTTAATACTGATAATTTACTTTTTAATTTTGTACATGATTATACAGCAATGGCTCAATATACGGTTAGTATAGTTATTTTATTTGCTATTAACGTTAGGTTTTAGCCTTTTCACCGCGTACTTAGTCAGAACGCAATGCCTCGCCAGCGCCAAGCTATAAATTTATATATTACGAAATATACAGTAAACAGTAGGTAGTGATGGGGGTCTTGGCATATCGATGAATGAGATTATACGCGTTAAGTTAAGTTTTATTTATAATTTTACGAATTAAAATATCATCTTGTTGTGGTGGATATTTAGACTAATACGTCTAAGTTCTGCTTGTAGCTCGTGGACACTTTCATACTGGTTTTTGCAAACTAAATTTTTATCTAATTTCTCAAAATCTCAAGTATTTCTCAATACCTTTCCGTATTCAAATGTCCTTCGTAAACATGTACTAAGAGGACCCGGTTTTCTACAATACCACACCAACAGTTGAACGAAAAACGCACTTGATTTATTAGTCTCGCGGATACGTAAGGGATTCTCCCTGGACCAAATGCGATTATTGTGTCGGTTGTACATACCATTATTGCTGAAGTTTGTCTCGTCTGACCAGATAATATTATTTAGAAAATACTGATCCTCTAGGATGAGCGTCTCGATTTCATGGCAGAAAATAAGTCGTCATTCAGCATAACCGGGCAGTAATTTTTGTACTAATCGCCCTTCAATGTAACTTTTTCTAGTACACGGTGTATTTTGCTTTTCAAAATTCCGATTACTTCTTCACCTTTCCTCACTGAACTTTTAGGATTTGCCTCAAAGTACCTACATAAAAATGTCGAGTTCATCGTCAGTGTTTATCATTTGGTACAACCAAATATTTTCACCTTTCACATAAACCTTAACTTGCAAACTAGATAATTATAATAAAATATTCAATTCTTTTGTTACAGGAATAACCAATTTGAAACCCAAATCGAGCAGTGTCGCCGAGGTGAGATTTTTATTTACATTTTTATTTGCTTACAACACCTACAGATTGAAGTAACCTTCATATCGACCGGTTTAGTATTAGCAATACATTGCCACGGCTTTTTGCTTCCGTATACTTGGGTAGGTACATCTCAATTCCGGGACTTAAAAAAAAAAAAATCGTGCTTTCTGTTTAGTGTCATTATTTAGAAAAAAAAAAACAAATTATAAATGCTACAACTACTGGTCATAGTCATTCTCATGTGTGCATTTCTGGTCCTTATAATCCTTATCATGATTGTTTCTAATTGAATGTAAACAATTTGTAAGTGCTTAAACACTTATTGTTGTTATCAATTTCTGTATCCAATGAAAATATGAAGGACAACATTATTTCACAGCTAAACAGTCTTTATTTCCGCTACGGTAAAAAAAAATACTAAACGTCTATACCTACACGAAAAGTAAAAACCCTTTTCAATAGAATTAAATTTAAGCAGACCCAAACGCAAAAAGGCAATGTGAGTAGGGTTGCCAACTGTACTCTAACATAGAGTATTGTACCTACTCTATTTTGCGTAGACTTACTCTGTAATCTACAAAAGCAATAGAGTAGGTACCTACGCTAAAATACTCTATTTATTTTGACTCTGTCTTTTAATTAAACTGAAATAAATCTTTTTTGGTCACAATTTAAAATAATTAAATATTATTATATTTAAAAGTATATAATAATAATTTAAAATTGGTGTTAAAATAAATCCATAGCTTAATTGTAATTCTGTAATTATTTTAAAATCAAACAACATTTCTGATTTCGCAATAAAAAATATAATAATAGGTACCTCTTCATTTGCCCTTCCGAAAATCAGAAATACTTTATTTCTTCTAAAAAACGTTGGCAATCCTAGATGTGAGGTAAAAGTTTTCCAGAGATCTAGCTTCTTAACTGCCTACAACAATAATTGCTAATCAAACTTGGCCTCGTGTTTTAGAACACCGAGAGAGGCATCTGATATCAATTTTGCACCAATGTAAATAACTACAAGTAGCAAGCATCCAACAATACAGGATAAATAATATCTGCCATTTGGTAGGTACCAAATATCGCAAATAAAGTCATGTACCTAAAATATTCCTACCATTCCATAACTTCTAAAAATAGTGCTTTGACTGTTAATAAGGCCAACGTCCTATGTAAGATAACTGCCACAGTTACACAACATACTGTAGATACTTTAACTTATGTGAGTACTATGTCCCTTACTAGCAAATTTATTAATTTTCCTCTGCTGGTTTTACTTTGTACCTATTGTATACTATATATTAGTAGCATAGTAGTATTATTTTGAGTGCATCGTCCTCACATATAATGAATTGATTAATATATACAAAATACTGTAAAACTTTTATTTGAAAAGAGTAACTACTTATGGAGTTTCTTGTCCGTTCTTCTCCATAAAAATCTTTGTTTGCGAATGGACAACTAGAGTCACCATAATATTTTATTTTAAAACTGTAAAACTGACGTTCAAAAGTGCCTTTAAATGGTCTAGTTAAAATAAATGATTTGACTTTGACTTTCATAGAAAAAGTCTTGCAAGTCAGGATTGAATGAACCTAGCTTACTTCTAGGCAAGCGTGCTCCATCGTCGACCACATCACCGCTTCCCATTAGGTGAGATTGTAGTCAAACGAACAACGCATTATTTAAACTATCTGTAAGCAGGTATTTACATGTAAATAGTATTCACTGAGCCCAGAATAAATTATAAGTGAACTCGCTCGTTAAAATGCAGTGAAAACAATGAGTAAGTATTCAATATTTTCAAAGCCGCTTATATTTTAGAATCTCCATAGAAAATATTTAAGCACAAGAACTATTGCTTGACGCATCATAAATAAACACATGCTTATTTTAATCGTAAACCGAAGGTCATTGTGACCTCTAAATTCCGGAATGACTAGTCGATTTCATTTTTTATTTTTAATACACACGTTTTTGTTAAACAAATAATGCTGCCTGTATCCATCTTGTTGATAAATTATTTTAAGCCGCTTAGCACTTTGACCGTAGATAATGATTTAATGTATTTAGATATCCGCGCAAAACCAAACTTTGTGTATTTTATACCAAACAAATCAATAAAAAATAAAGGCCATATAAATATTGCTGAACATATTTTTTTTTCACCAATGTCTGTGTTTCCTGCTAACATTCAGAAAAATTAATATTACTTTTTTTGAAATATATTATCTTAGAATAATATTATCAACCAGTGATTCCTCCACTTTTTTTTCTTTAAATATGTTTGTAAATCTGAACCTTAGTGGTTTAAAAATAAAATCATGCACATATACATTTATTTATTTCTGTCGTAAACTAAAAAGATTCACGATTACATTTACTTCAACTAATCAACTATTCTAATATGATAACATTTATTATTTAAATACCCTTCTAGTTTGCGAGAACTAATTAGTTTAAGTTCCTCAGTTTCTATTCTAACATACCACATACCACATAGTTCCTGCACTGCACTGTTAAGAGAAATCGGACTCTACTAACATCAAAGCATATTTTTGTTTTTTTTTTTTATTTCGAATTTAGAATTTATCTAGGAATAAAAACTATTTATAGACAGACCTGAATTTGGAATGTCATGTTTTTATTTTTAAATATAAGGTAAACTTGACAGGCCATGTTTGACTTGAAAATAGAACAGAATAAAAAACTCGCGAATTCTCTATGCCAATAGATTCCGTATTATTCCTTGAACTTGTGTTAGTTTGCTGTTATGTTTGTTCATGAAATTACCTAAATATTTTGCTAAACATTTACGTCGGCACAGCAACAATCATGGAGTTAGGGTCATTAGTTCGCACTACTAAGAAAGAATTACATATTTTTTGTAACCTAGGCCTAGCCCGTAGCAGTTTACCCAACAATATAAGACTACATTTTTGTCCTAGTCCAATGCATCGAACTGAAAATTAATTAAATATAATAAAAATGTAACGGATCGCTGTCTGTACATGAACCCAAAACATTGTTAGATTTTTTGTCTATTTGTCTGTGCGTTTGTGCACGCTTATCTCAGAAACAGCTTATCCACATCTTTAGATGTGGTTTGTGGTAGCTTCACTTAACATTTAATGTTTGTTTCATGTCAATCGGTTCATAAATAAAAAAGTTATGCCAATTTGAAGAATCACGTCGAACATTTGTTAAACTATCTATATCTATCTATTCTTTCTCTGTTCAGTAGCATTGACTGAAACTTTACTATACTTCATAATCTTAAAATAAAAATGTCTGCCCCAAGTAACTATTCCACGCGGACGAAGTCGCGGGCAAAAGCTAGTAATTAATATATTTTTCCCTTCCACAGTCGGTCCAAAGAGCCAGAGACACATTCAACCGTGGTGTCACCCGCCCCATAAAATGGCGTCTTCAACAGCTGAAGAACCTCCTTCGTATGTACGAGGAGAACCGCAACGCCATGATCGAAGCTCTCCAAAAGGATCTGAGGAGGAGCAAGATGGAAGCTGTGCTGCTGGAAGTGGACTACCTGGTCAACGATCTCAAGAACACTATTCATCATTTAGAGGAATGGGCTAAGCCTGAGAAGGTTAGTTACCTTAATCAAGCAGTAAATAAACCCTTTAATTCAGAACTTCAAAATTGCTAGCTAAATCTGCAGTCGTGATGAGTATCGACATTTAAGTACAATATAATATACAGATATTATAATTACCTATATACAACCAATCTGACTAATTCCAATATTAGAAAGGACTTCCAGACTGATTCAGTAGGTATAATTACTGTTTTGATTCATTAACTTTCTGTGCAAGTTTTATAGTTAACAAATTAAATATAAGACACACAATAATTAAATATTAATTATGAAAACACAACAAGATCAAAAGAACATGACATGCTAATTGGAAATTAAAATTTCAGTTACCTACACGTTTTAAATACTTCTAATAAAACGCTATTTCATAATACATGAGTTGAATTAATTAATTGTTTGAAAGTACCTATACTTAATATTTATTATTTTAACGGAAAATATCAAGAAGCATTTTATTCAAACACTCAAAACAACCTTGTTAGTTATTATTACCTATTGTTTAATGAAGACTACCTACATAAGTAAGTGTTAAAACTTATTTTGAGCGAGGATTTATTTTCTTTATTTTCTATTAAAATGGACATTCATGTTCCATAATACCTATAATAAAAACAAATCTACCTAGATACGTATTTCAACTGGGCCTTTTTTTAAGGATGAGAAATCATCAAATGACTTCTTCCGCTCTGGGTGGAGTGGAAGGGCGTGTCAGACTCTTACTGACTAAAACCCATCCGTGTTTCTTCTAAGCCCTTTGCGTTCCAGGGTCGCGGTGACTCTTTCGAACAAATTCCGCAACGCCTAGGTAACACCTACGTGGGTAACTGGGTACGTACGCGACACCAGAACTGTGTTTTTTTTTCTTGATTTAAAGCGCGTATTTATCGGGCTCAGCTGCCTCTTGCCTTCTGACTGGAGATTAACTGGTTCCTTACCATAGATATAAAAAATTGTTTATTAAGTATATCTATGTTCCTTACTTATTAATAATGCATCAGAAAGTTTTTTATATTATCTTTGACTCGAACTATTAGTGTGCGTTTAAGGCACACATTGTAAAATAATAATTTCAATTGCATCGCCCTCCTCGAGTATCAAGGCCTCATCATTATTAGCCGAGTCATCGACCAAAGTACTGTGCGTCATTTTTGTACGCATCTTATTATCTTCAGGCCAAAGTCCACATTCGGCTTAAGTTAATATTCAAAGCAGACGAATACAATATATGCTGGTCTTTCAAGTCGAGTCGAGGCATCGACCTTTTTAACGAGGAGAAAATAAGCATTTCACGTAATAATACTCTTGCATTTCCGTAAGGGTTAGGCTGAAATGTGCCCATAGTAGGTCTCATACGTTTCGCTAGCTTTGTTTGTTGTCATGAACCAGGTAGAAATCCAGTTTCGGAGCTGCTACTAAGACATTCCACTGGAAGATCCCAATAACACTTTGGCGGCCCTAGGAATCGAACCCAAGGCATCATGCTCAGCAGAAGCGTTGGTCTTAATCAAAGTAGCAGAGTTTATTTTAAAATCAGACGAGAACCGGTCTTTTGAATTGAGTCGCCAGTTAAATGTGTAAAAAACAGGCAGTTTGATTTATTTAATATGTTAGCGTTATTTTAATTTTACTACACGTACATGCGTAGAGAACCCTTTTTAACAAACAGTTTTAAAAATTAAGGTGACATTTTTGTTTTCGCGATAATTTGTCATTAAAATCGGGATAGCGATGACCCAGTTTCAATGCCCGCGTAATTTTTTTCACGTCAGTCACGCCGGGTTAAGGTAGATAAACCTTCTTAAATAGTAAAAAAATGATAAAGAGCATGAAGAGACGAATCAACACAACAATAGATACTAAGAATTTACTAGCTGCCGCCCGCGGCTTTGCAAGGGAACATACTTAAGACGGAGCCCGCTAGGGGCAGAGCCTGCCAGGGTTGCGGAATTTGTTCGAAAGAGTCACCGCGGCCCAGGGTCGCAAAGGGACACGGATGGGTTTTATTCAGTAAGAGTCTGACACGCCCTTCCGCTCCACCAGAGTGGAAGAAGTCATTTGATGATTTCCCATCCTTAAAAAAAAAAAGGGTAGGTATACTTCCGGGATCAAAAATAGTACCTACTTAGCCGTTTCGACGTGATTGAGTAACAGGTATCCATCCAAACTTTCGCATTTATAATAGTAGTGATGGGATTAACTACGTCAACAGCTATGGAGTCGTCTATTAATCACGTGAGGCTGGAAAGGAGGAGAGAAGGGATTGGGAAAAAATCATAAAATATCCGAAGGGAGAAAATAAATACATGTGATATCTCACTACACCTCCCTTAGGTGTAGTGAGATATCACATGTATTTATTTTTTCATTAAAATAATAATATATTCAGCAACACACTTAATACTATTAAAGTACCTATGTACCTACTTAAAGATAATATTCAGATATTTTTTTTCTTAAAAAACACATCCTAAAATTGATTAAGTATAAAAACTCCAGATGTAACAGAATGTAAGATTGATAATATAAGAACACACTAAGTCATGCTCAATATAAATAAATTTATAAATATAAAACTATCATCATAATACATAACATGCTAGAATATTATACAATAAACTCTACATCATTTACGTTTATTCACTTGCGTTATGTTCTTCATTGTTCTGTCATTATATTATAAGAATTGCACCTTGAACTTAAACTTGATGTTGGAATAATTTACCCATACTCGTAGGCACAATTTATTTTATTATTTACTACAGACTCTATGCTTACTTTTCGTAAATTTTTCAATGACTTAGGTTAGGTTAGGGGGGGCTCCCCTTAGGTGGCGGCGCGTGGTGTTCCCGTGCGCCCCTCTTTGACGTAGCGAGGGGAGTCAAACACCTCACTCCCCTCGCCGACGCGAGGTGGCCCGCAGATGCGAGCTGGCACCAGCCGGGGATTGCGGATGTCGCATACGTTCCCGCGATCCCCGGCGTAGGTGTGAGATGGAACACCGGGGTGGTTTTAGTCAGTAAGAGTCTGACAGACCCCTCCACCCGCCCCAGGGTGGAGGATTTCCATGAGGATTTACCCCGAGATCAAAAAAAAAAAAAATGGGGGGGGCTCCCCTTTGCGGAAGTCGCATACGTTCCCGCGATCCCCGGCGTAGGTGGAAGATGGAACACCGGGGTGGTTTTAGTCAGTAAGAGTTTGACAGACCCCTCCACCCGCCCCAGGGTGGAGGATTTCCATGAGGATTTCCCCCCAAGATCAAAAAAAAAAAAGGGGGGGGCTCCCCTGGATCTGCCATTGATAGCTTCGTAGTGATGTCATCCATCGCGTTTTACTAGAACAGATCGAGGTCAAGAGTTGTTGTTGATTAATTAGGAGAGTTCTCTGAGATTAATTTTGTCTGATTTTCTTGAACTCATGTATGTATTATGGCGTAGGTATATGTACAAGGTGTAACAGAATAAACGCAATACCTCTTAATTTAATTGTACTCATCATTATGAACAACTTTTACGATGGGACCAACCGAAAAAATCTGCTGTTCAGTACATTTTGTCGTGTTATTCGCACATAAATGTATGGGGCAGTCGATTTTTTTTTTCGCGATTTCAGTGTCGGTCCCATATTGAAAGTTGTTTATAATGATAAGTACAATAACCCCTGAAGAGGTATTGCGCTTATTCTGTTACAGGTTGTATATGCTTTATAGACT
The DNA here is from genome assembly GCA_002192655.3 of Mamestra configurata. Taxonomy (NCBI): domain Eukaryota; kingdom Metazoa; phylum Arthropoda; class Insecta; order Lepidoptera; family Noctuidae; genus Mamestra; species Mamestra configurata. Next base: position 344,838 of record NDFZ01005226.1, on the reverse strand, counting down.
TATTAAGTTAAAGAAAAAAAGATCACTAACAAAAACACATTAGTTGTTTCTCGCTTGTTAGTGTAGCATAATAGCTTATTGTGCTTGTTGGTCCTTTATTAACACTAGGTACTTCTAGAATCTCATAAACATAATTCTTATCTGATATACATAAAACTCATATTATGATGACAATATTTTTTGCCTCGCAAAAACCTGTTGTAAGTCGACTTTAGACTTAGCTAACGGTTTCCTCTATGTCTTGACTCAACCTTGTTTTTTTTACCATAAACTTTATACTTACCCGTACTCATCGTTTTAAATAGAAACTCTCAATCATGAGGTTCATTATTTTGGTTGAATTCTCAGGGCTTAGTGCGAGTTTTTTACCTTACTCAATCACGTTATCGTAAATAAGCTTGAATGAATCTGCAAATAAGCTCACTAAATGAGCTCAATAAATTTTTAATGCCAGACTGTAAAATACGGCAGTTTAGTACTATTCGGCCTGAATCAAGTGAATATGACTTTGACTTTTTGGCTACCCAGTCCAATACAACTTATAAATTATCCATGAAAACTCACACTAGTGAACAATGAACGTATTGCTCCTCTAAGCATTGCAGCATTGTTACATAGATCGGACTTACGCAGCCCGCATCCTGCGAATCTCCGTGACCTTCTTTAGGGCGTTGATCTACCTTGTGCCCGAGGCTAAGGTGCGCTGGCTCTGTCACTGCATCACTATTATGACAATTTTATATTAACTTGGATGCATGATGCATACAAACTGCCTTTTTTTTCATCACCAACCGTAATATCAATCAAAGACACGAATTATGCAAAAGATAAACCTAAAAATTCTCTCTGATTTATCGTTCGCAAAACACAACAAAATTTTGAAAAGGGTTTTTACGTTTTTTTAGTTGATTTTTACATAAACCTTGTCTTCTATATGGATTGCCTGAATGCCTGGATGCCTGAATAATACACGTACAATGGTCCAACATCAAGACGAAGTGCGGAAACGAACCCCCCGAAATTAATACCGAACTCTGAGATGCCTGGAAAACTCGTAATTTGAAGAGTGATGAACAATTCTTCCAGAATATTATCTTTGTCCAAAATTTGCGCACCCAAACGCTTCTTCATACATACAAGTCCGAAATAAGAAAGTGAATAAATAAATCTAGAAACTTCACACTTCCGTTAGCGGTAACGCGGTAACGCGTAGCTCATAACAAGCCGAGTAATTATAGACACGCAAATATGGAAAACTTGCTCGCAATTATTGTTTACAACCATGATTAAAAATGAACTATGCACTCGCAACAACAAAACTCGACACAACCTTGGCTATGAATAGGGAAATGACGTCATTGCTCGCATTATGTACTTATACCTACTCTAAAAGTAACTGCTCAGCATATAAAATTACCTATATTTGAACACTAGAGCAGCATCATGTTACAATATTACACTATCTATACTTCTTACTCACTTCTCACTTACTCACCACTGAAATCGCGAAAAACAAAAAGAGATGTCCCATACACTTCTGTGCGCATAACTGAACAGCTGTTTTTTTTTCGCGATTTCGGATTTGATCCTATAGTAAAAGTTGTTTATAATGATGAGTACAATGCCCCCTTAAGAGGTATTGCGTTTATTCTGTTACACGTTCTATAGGAAAGAATTTTCCTCCACTAAGACTAAGTCTCCGTGCAGACGATAAAAAAACCCTCGATGAATGTCAATAAATAAAAGTCTATAACGTTAAATTTTATTAAATCGAGCGTAGAAAAATAATTTAGTACTTAGGTCATAATCTCAACAACCACTAACGGGCAATCTGGCAACCTTTTTAACGCCATTGTCACGTATACATGACAAGCAAGCGCGTGCCCTTACGCCAAACGTCACAAACATCTATGTGACAAAAAGTACCTACAGCGAATTTGTGGCTTGGCGTCGGAAGCACGCCGATGCGTATTGATCGATGATTCGAACAAAACACTAACGTTATTATTTTCTTTCTCCAGCCAGAAAAAGGCTTTGTCAATATGCTGGACGATGTGATCGTCTACAACGATCCCTACGGAGTCACCCTCGTCATCGGCGCATGGAACTACCCCCTGCAACTGCTGCTGCTGCCGATGTCTGGAGCCATCTCTGGGGGCAACACCGTGGTTGTGAAGCCTAGTGAACTGGCGGCTGCTAGCGCTGCGTTCGTTGCTGAGACCTTGCCTAAGTATTTGGATAATGTAAGTATTAGTTCGTCATAAATTTTTGTAGAAAAATTCACACAAAATCTAGGAGTACCATTGAGATACATAATAATATGTGACCGCTTTTATTTATTTTTTTAAGCCTGGGATGTCATCAAATGACTCCTTCCGCTCTGGGCGGAGCGGAAGTGAGTGAGACTCTTACTGACTAAATCCCATCCGTGTTCCTCCTAATGCCCTTTGCGTTCCAAAGCCGCGGTGACCCTTTCGAACAAATTCTGCAACCCTGGCAGGCACTGGCCCTAGCGGGCGCCTTCTAGTTTGCTGGCATTTCTTTGAGGCGCGCATGGAACACAACACGCCTCGTCCCGGGCCTGGTTTTTATTGTGTGGCGAGACAGCCAACTCTCGCCGTCCGCAGGCCCGCGCCTACGGTGGCCGGGAATCGCTCTGCGACTCCCGACGCCCGGGGAGTCTCCTTCTGTTGCGGCGGCGGCTGGGGTGTGAGGTTTGCCTCCCCCTCACGCGGCCCGCTTCCTTCGCTAGCATTACTGCTTCGCAGAAGGAGGTGACTGCTTCCCATGCCTCCTCGCTCCGCATCATGGATTGAACCAGGGCCGGACGCGAGAGGTCGCCGCCGCTGATCGAATATGTGCCTACTAAGCACATTATTATGTATCTCTCTGAACCTCATGAGTAAAAGACCCGCACCCCTATTGCGTTACTCATAGAACCACATATTATATCACAATAGAAAGTAATTCCAGAGCCATTGCTTAATTTGTTCAAAAAATCGACTACGTAAAACACAATGAATACATATGAAATGACGCTTAAGCGGTTGATTTTTTATACGCAATAGACTGCTGGTCCAACTAAACTGGAGTCATTCAAAACTGATATAGATCAGCGGAACTAAAGACCATATCAACGAAGGCCACATACACAACTTAAATGAATGTAAAATGCTACATGCATATTATATTTGTTTAAGTTATAATCATACGAGATTTCCCTTCACTTGGCCAAAATTGGACTTTCATATAGTAGGTACAATGTCAAACTCAACAGAATTTGCTCCACATTTTATTGAATACTGTAATTAATGATGTCCTTATATTGAACGTGTCCTTATCCTCGATTTAACATTTTGAGGTCAAAAACTAGTTATAAGGTAAATTTGACTTACCAAATATTCTGTATAGTGTCGTATGTAAAAGAATAGCACCATCCCATCACTTCCCGTGGGCGTGGGTGAGTCTCTCTCTTTAGTAGAGAATGCTTGCTTGCTTGTTCATGGCAATATTTTTGAGTGCCGGAAACAGGAAATGACGTCATTAATAAAATATTAAATAATAGAGGCCCTAATAGCGACCCCTGCAGAACGCCCGAGGGAATGCGCATGCGCATAGCCCTAGATGAGTAACCATTCAGCACCACAGTCTGACACCTTTTCTCAAAATACGACGCGAACCACCTGAATAGGTTACCCCTGATACCCGTCGATAAAAGTTTACGCATTAAAGTAATATGATCAATACGATCGAAACATCGGTAATCGGTATAAATAACGTCGAACTGGGACCGGTGTGACATGGATTCTGATAGGTAAGCCTGCCTCCCCGATGCGAAAAAAATACTAATCCGTAATTCCTATATTCTAGGATGCCGTAATTGTAGTCGAGGGCGGTCCCCAAGAAACCACAGAGCTGTTGAAACAGAAGTTCGACTACATCTTCTTCACCGGCGGCACCAGCATCGGCAAGATCATCTACGAAGCCGCCGTCAAGAATCTCACGCCAGTCACTTTGGAACTTGGAGGCAAAAGGTACATTTCATACTGTGTAGAAGAAATATTAACTTTATGTTTGTGAAAACGGGATGGTTATTCCGATGACAGATATTGACACCCGCTGCACCAACCTCAAATAAAATAATTGAGATTTCTAATTCTAAATCCGGCCAATTCATAGTCTTGATTTGCCAAAAACAGTAAAGTATTCCGATATTTTTTTGCATTCCATTGTAAAATACTTTTCCTAAAAAATATGAGTAAGTAATAGGCTTTTCCCAGCGATGCAAGACTTTTCAAGTAGGTAATAAAGCACATAGAAAAATGAACTATACATACGGCCAGTATTAACTGTTAAATAAATAAATAAAAATAGATAAAATTGTTTAGATATTATGGTATCAGTTGTAATCGGATAATAATTGAAATCTAGTTGTATAACTTAACATAATTATGTGATTGACGTCCAAACGTTACGCAGCAGTGATATGAAAAGATAATTATAAATAGATACTTGTAATTTCTAGCTGAGATTGTTAAGAACAATGACCACTCATACATTGTTTCAGCTGAGATTAAAATCTTACGTCTTTAAATGAAAAATATCTTGTTGAACTCAGCGTCATCTTTTGAATTAGTTTGTACAAGATTTTTTGTTTGAGAAGGCCGAGAATAATAGATATTATAGTCATGAACGAAATGATTGTAGGTTATGTCTATGGTAACTTTTAAATTTTCAAATTCAAGGAAGTAAAAGGTCAATATCGCATTAGTGTTGTCCTTTCCTAGTTATTTCAGCATGAAATGTCTTGTAAAAATGCTTTTTCGTAGACCTACCCATAGGTATACTATAGGTATCTACAACATGAGTATCAATATCAAGTAATCAACAGTCGTCAATAACCAAGCTAATTTTTTTTAGATTTGGGGTACTAGTCTTTTTGCCAGTCATTAATTGAAAGTAATTTCATTTATTTTTAAACCATATTAATTGGAAATTATCAGGAAGTGAAGAAGCGAGAAAAATTTTCGACAAACGAAATAAAATTCAATCATGGAATTTTAGCGAACAAATGAAATTAAATAATTTGAAAGACTTTTATGAGAAAGTAACACTAAACTGAATTGTATTTCCTCTCTATATATGTCACCGAAAAATTGCAAACGCCGTTAAATTGTAAAATATCGCGTGAAATTGTAAACTAGTTGTTCTTAATAAGACACGGATATATTGGAAACTATTGAATTTGGGTGGGATTTATTGCACACAAGACGATTTTTTCATAATATATCGAGAAATTATAATCTAATTAAGTTTATTACAATCTTAGGGAGTCTACAATCTTCCGGTGACATATATATTATAATCATAAACATTGATGAAATAACATTTTAGATATCAACAGTGAAACTAGTTCAAGGAGGTTCTTTTCCCTTAAATTCTGCTTATCTATCGATAAGAACCAAAGGGTATCTACCCAATAAATGGATTGTACAAGGCAGACAAACAGTCGCTCCGAAAATACTGGTATTTAGCGCATCCTGTATGACTGGACGCCGACCCCAAGATAGTTGAGAAAATATTTGTGATAAGGGGGGATCCCACAGGGGTAATGATAATAAAAAAAATGTTATGTTTGTCTTTCTTATTTCTTAATAATAAAACTCAAATTCATAAAACAAGTTATTAAGCTATAAGTCTGATGGTGAAGCCACCAAACAATTTATTTTCTATCAAATTCAAAACCTATTCTATATTTATATGACTTTAAAATACCTCCAAACTATTTCATGCCAGCATGCACAAAGGTTGCATGGTATGACAGTATCTACCAAGCAGTGCTTGGTAAGGTGTACACCTCGGGGCCTGCAGACGGCGAGCGTTGGATGGCTCGCTGTCCGATCACCACCGGGCCCGGGTCGATGGCGCGTTGTGTTCCACGCGCGCCTCAAAGAGATGTCAGCATAGGAGACGGGGCCCGCTAGGGCCAGAGCTTACCAGGGTTGCGGAATTTGTTCGAAGAGTCACAGGGGCCCTGGAACGCAAAGGTTTTTAGAAGGAACACGGATGGGTTTTAGCCATTAAGAGTCTGACACGCCTTTCCGCTCCACCCAGAGCGGAAGAAGTCATTTGATGATTTACCATCAAAAGGTGAAAGTATACCTCAGGTCACCGCCTGTACTAACAACCAAAACCTCCCCTCCACAGCCCAGTATATATCGACAACACAGTCGACATGATGGTGACAGCGAAGCGAGTCCTTTGGGGCAAGTTCATCAACGCGGGGCAGACCTGCATCGCGCCGGACTATATCTTGTGCACCAAGGAGGTGCAGGACAAGTTCGTGGCTGCTGCCAAGAAGATCCTCAAGGAGTGGTACGGAGCTGATGCGCAGAAGTCCCCGGATCTCGGCAGGATTATTAATGGAAGGCATTTTAGGTGAGTCTTAAAGAATATCGAAAGTCAAACTGAACGGGGTTAACTTTCTTTAAACACCCCACTCAGTTAAATCACAGTCAGTAGCTGGTTTAGAAACTACTTCATAGCCGCAATACCAAAGTTCATCAGCAATATTTAATTAGGCCTTCAAAACTAAGTTAGCTTTATTCAAAATGTAGACAAGATTGAATTATAGACGACACGGTTGGCGCACTGGTTGAGGAGCGATTGGCTGCTGCGCTGCGTGTCGCGGGTTCGGTTCCCGCACGGAACAAATATTTGTATGGCCTGCAGATAGTTGTTCCGGGTTCTGGCTGTTTGTGTATGTGACCCTGTATGTTTGTAAACGCACCCACGAATCCACGATACAGGAGAAATTCCCAAAATGGGGCAACGTCTTAAAAAAGAGAGAGTACATAAGAAAAACTAACACATACAATATTTCCTCTTTCCAGCCGCCTCCAAGCCATAGTGGACGCAAGCAAAGACAAAATCGCAATCGGAGGCTCCTACGATGCGAACGACAAGTTCATTGAGCCCACAGTCATCACAAATGTCGTGGCTTCAGACAAAGTCATGCAGGACGAGATCTTTGGACCCCTACTCCCCATAGTACCCATCGAAAACGCTTTTGAAGCGATCCAATTTATCAACGAGCGGTAAGTCTATTTTTGCCTTTTTTCGATTTGATTTGAAAGGCGTGAGTTAATGTTAATTCCGGCTAGGGTTGCTCTCTCCGCAAAAAAACAATTCAAAAACTACCAAGTAATTATTTTGTGAAATGAGCTAGCAACCCTGGCTACTGCTATTGGTTTTCGCCGCTTTAAGCGACGGCTAAGAAATGCGTCGCCTGGTCGCGCGACCAAGCGGCCAGTAATAACGCATTCGGGGCGCTTGATCGCAGTTCAGACGCGTATGCTCGTTAACACTAACACTATGGGACACCTAAATGAATGTCTAAATATTATTGTGCTGTTGGAAGCGCAACCCTCGTTGCTAAGACGAGAGTTGAAAATCCAACGCTGCATGTTTAGGCATTTATTTAGATATTCAATAGTGTTAGTAGAAACCGGCAGTAGTGTGCTGTTGTTATGTCCGAATATTGTTTTTAATCTTTTTTAAGTTTCATAGGTACCGTATGTGTGTCCGTGTGTTTTCGAGTGTTCTGTTACATACCCATACTTCAAAACGTTGGAATTCATTGTACTTTCATTTTGGGAGTTTTTACAATTAGTTGGATATATTTATCTCATTTAAATTTTCGTGGGAATTTAATAATTAAGTCACAATGTTATCGTGGGAATTTTATAATTAAATCACAATGTTATTTTACGTTACATCTTAATTACATAATTTATACATTAAATGAATGAGACATTATTAATCCTAATTTTGATGGAAAATGCCAAATAACTTTAAAGTATAAATCGATAGGTTTCATCGAACGTAAGTCATGTAATCCCCATACAGTGCACAATTCACAGGAGAGAGACACACAATGAGGGCTACCGTTTTTGTGCTCACCAGTTGGCGCCACTGGCGAGTGAGGTCCTTTAGCAGCTGTTCAATTACGTGCACAGAAGCTAAGTTCGAATTCAAAATTCGAATCAAAATCTTTCACGTTAATAAAATCATTTTAGTAACGTGAAAGTGCGATCAAATGTTATAACGTCAATATAGCAGTGACCTGAAGTGTCTTTTTTTTGACAAAAAAAAGCGGACATAAGTTTCCGACCGAAAAAAACTCATTTAAAGCAGTTGTCGGTAGAAGAACTATATCCTAATCTGCCATAAATGATCGGTTATAGTAAGTCAACACACAAAATTATATAAAATGAGTCAATCAACTCGCGTCAGAAGCCCACAAACTATGAAGTTTGACACTTAAAAGACCTCACGCTACACTAGCGCCTCAAGCGGCGAGTTTAAACGCGATAGCCCTCATTATATTTATTTTAATATTTTACATTACATACTCGTACATACTACGACCCATTACTACCAATATCGAATATAGGACCGTAAAGTTGATTTTAATTCCGTTGGGAACGTCAAATCGACTTTATTTTGATAAACTCAGATTAATAATGAGTGCCCTCATTAAAGACATTTATTTTCAAAAATGTATTACTTTGATACTCATTACTTTGTTTTCATCAAGTTCCTCTATTCTAATAAATTATACTTTCAAAATAATATTCGATTCGCATTCGAACCGATAACTGTAATCAGGCCATTGAGACTGGCCAATCATGACCAGACCATCTTTCCATGGGAGGGAACCATGGAGTCCACAATGGCCCATCAGTACCAGTCTATACCATCCATGGGAAGGAACCCTGGTGACCATAGAGTGAAACCATAAACAATTTTCAGGGAGCATCCGTTAGTGCTTTACGTGTTCAGCAATCAAAGCAACATACAAAAGTTGTTTACTGAACAAACCCGGTCGGGCAGTATCAGTATGAACGATACAATCATGTTTTACGGCGGTAAGGACAATACATTACCATTGGCTGTTTGTAAAAGTATACAAAATGTTTATAAATTATCGATTTTTAATGTTGGAAGTGCGTGGGTAAAAACAAGTCGCAGACATAGTCGTACATGTTGACGTTTAGTTGCCAGAAGTTTAGAAGCGAATAATCGACTTAAAAAAAATATTCGTGTATCGATTACTAAGTAAAAATTACTGAAAGATTTATAAAAAAGTATAGACATAAATGTGCTGTCTGCACAAATGACATATTTTTGGATTTTAGACTGACAAGACCAACAAATATCAATGAGACGACATGCTGCCTCGATAGTAATAATAATGGAATTATAGCTCTTACTCCAGAATATGTTGCGTAAGTAGCGAACAAATGCGCAAACGCACTGCACCGAATTTTAAGGAAACGGTGATGCACTTTATTGAAGAACTTGGATATGAACAACTTTTACTACAGTGCCAAACCTGAAATCGTGAAAATAACTAGCTGCTCCTTTTCGTCGAGTTATGTGAACATAAGTGTTCTGAACAGATTTTATTTTAATTTCTTAGTAAACTATAGTAATAGTTGTTAATCCTTTGATGCCTTCAGGCCCTGAAACATTACCAATGAATACAAAGTCACTTTGTTTAAGTTTAACTTGGGGTCTGTACCCTAAAATTAAATGCACAATGTATTCATTTTTGGAAGTAGCTTTAAAGTTGGTTACATGCAGTAGTTTTCTTAAAATCCAAATTTTGGTAGAATCACACTTATTAATAAAATTAAATTATTTATAAACGTTTTGTATGTTATTGCAAACAGTCGTCGGGATAAGGTGGTACATTGGGTTGGATTTGTCTATTACTTCAAGGAGTGGGTTAAAAAACGGATTTAAGGTGGAAGAATTAAATACTTTGTTATACCACAAAAATTTGTTTAGCCTATTCGTTAGATTAGGCTACAATATTGGTAATCACTCCATCATTCCATGTTGGCTGATAATGTCGGTCGTAACCGCCTGGTCGATTGCATCACGCAATTATAAACACCGAATGATTAAACTTTAAATTTTACTATCATACAGTCAGTATTGTTAAATGATTTCAAGCACGTGGAAACGCAACTCGCATTGTCAAATGCATTAAAACGGAGACGCTGATAATGGTCTGGTATACAAAGTATTTATTTCAAATAAACGTACTTACATTTACGTGGTTAAATCTGTGGTATAGGTATTTCTCTTCACATTGTCTTATGGTGGTTGGTAACGGTGAAGGATGGTGGTGGATATCTATGTTAAAATGTATGATTTCTACAAAGTTGAATATTCTGTAAATAATGATTTTGTCTTAAAATATTGTTTAGGCTTCTGTCAAAATTAGTGCTGCCAGACTTAAAAATTATACCATTTTTGGTAACTTTTTACAACTATTATTTGTACGTTACACAAGTTTGACAGAAAACTACCCTAAAATAAAATCTAGAATATTCTTTACTCTTCTGTAGTAAATAATAACCTGTTCGGTGGAGGCCTGACTTCATTCTGTTGTATATGTAGAGAGAAGCCGCTAGTGCTGTACGTGTTCAGCACGAGTAAGAAGGTTCTATCGAGTATTGTGGACAACACTAGTAGCGGAGGAATGTGCGTTAACGATACCATGATGCACATGGGAGGTTTGGATATTTTTCACTATTATATAAATAGTTTTTATATAATAATTTTAACTTAGAGTAAAGCTAAGAGATAACACATTTCCCTACTATAGAAACGCTAGAGATGTTCCTAATTGTCGGGAAAGATTAGGAATTATTCAACTAACATTTATAATGAGTATTATCAATATTTTCTGAGAAGGAAAATACAGTATAAAAACAGTCTGCTTTTTTTGCTCTGTTGAACTGTTGTAAAATCATGACAACAAAATTAGACTTCAAACAGCTGACTTGCAAATGGAATTTGAATTTGCAAGTCAGTCATTTGTAGTTGTAGCAATAAGAAGAATTATAATAAGAAGAATATTTACATATCAAACAAGTCACATGGTTTGATGACCACATAATAATTACATTTGAATAATATTATAAATATTTATTTTTAACCGACTTCAAAAAAAAGAGAAGCTCATAACTCCGTAATTTCTGAACCGATTTAAAAAAAAAAATCAAAATCGGTTCAGTAGTTTGGTTTTTAAATCAAAATAACTGGAAAAATATGTCATCCAAGTAAACGAAATTGCGTAAGTATTTGCTTTCCTGTGACTTTCCAGTGGTGTTGTTAGGTGAAGGTTACCACTAAAAATAGGAAACAGTTTTTTACAAAAAAAAATACAACCGACTTCCAAATAAAAAAAAACACTGTTGTATTGTTTTTTTTTTGGAAGTCAGTTGTATTTTTTGTCAAAAAAAAATTGACTGTTCTGAAGACTGCAAATTAGTTGTTACCGACATTTGAAAAAGTATGTAGTCATCATGCATGTTCAAAATGTTTTCGTAGACTAACTTACTTTTCTCCAAAACTACACTTTGTTTCTACCTGCTAGTATTTAATAATAGCATGAATAAGCATGATGTGAGATTAATCTTGTTTTGTACTAAGAAGTGTAAGTGTACTGCTGAGATTTTCATTTGTTTGATCTCGATTTGAATTTTAAAAAAAGAAAGCAAAACTTAAGTTTCAGTAAAAAAAAAATTAAAAAAATATTATTATTATTAATACAAAATGTGTATGTCACCGGAAAATTGCAGACTCCGTAAGATTGTAATAAATCTTGATTAAACTAAAATTTCTCGATATATTATAAAAAAATCGTTTTGTATACAATTAATCCCATCTAAATTCAATAGTTTATAATATACCCGTGTCTTATTTAGAAAAAATTGTTTACAATTTCACGTGATATTTTACAATCTTACGGCGTTTGCTATTTTCCGGTGACATATATATGTATATACTGAAGTGATTTAGATTTCTAAAGAAAACGAAAACAAATGAAAATCTCATCAGCGCACAATCAATACTCAACCCTATCTCCTTACTAATAAAGCCTCCTATAACAGTTGAGACCCTGCCCTTCGGCGGCGTCGGCGCGAGTGGCATAGGCGCCTACCACGGCAAGAAGACATTCGACACGTTCACCCACAAGAAGAGCTGTCTTATCAAGAATTTCTCGCCGATAGGAGAGAAGCTGGCTTCGTAAGTTGATTTTTACGTTCATAGTTGTATAAGTATCTGGAACAGCCAGGAAAGGGAACCATTCCGAAGTTGATATGGATCACCTTTTGAACGCCAAAGCATAAACGCAACGGCGTGCCCCCGACGCCAAGCCACAATGGCGCCGTACTTTTTGTCACATATTTGTGACGTTTGGCGTATACGGGGCAGCAGGGCACGCGCTTGCTTGTCATGTATACGTGACAATGGCGTTCAAAATGTTAAGCCAGCTGGACTAGACTGGCATGGAATAGAGAGTTCTGGAAGGTGTTGGGGGAGGACTTTGCCAAAGGGCATACAATAACAACAACAAAAAAATTGTTACGAAAAACAAAAAAGTCATTTAATCTTGACATGTTTGGTGATTTTATTCAGATTGAAGGCTATAAAATTACCGCACGGGTCGATCTTCATGCAACGCTTGCCTCTGTCGGTCTGTAAATGGGTGACCATGACCATCTTAGCATAACGAGATTTCTCCGTGCCTCGGAAAGGACGTTTTAAGCTGCTGGTTCTGGTTAAGGACTGTGGTGTTACCCAGATTGTGGAGTTCAGATCATCATATGCCTAGCCTTTTCCCAATTATATTGGGGTCGGCTTCCAGTCAAACCGGATTCAGCTGAAAACCAGTATTTTACGTGGAGCGGCTGCCTACCAGACCTCCACAACCCATTAACTGGGTAACACGGTACTCCTTGGCAAGACTGGTGTCAGATTATCTGGCTTCTGACTATCCGTAACGACTGCCAAAGATCTACTAATGACAGCCGGGACCAACGGCTTAACGTGCTTTCCGAGGCACGGAGGAGTCTCGGTATGTTAAGATGGTCACCCATCCACAGACCAACCTCGGCAAGCGTTGCTTATCCTTAAAGATCGACCCATGCGGCTGTTATTATTTAGCCAGATGCTCCATGTATAATACTGATACTCAGCGGCATCCAGTCAGACCGCATAGTTGGGGAAAGGCAAGGCAGTTGGCTGACATACCACGAAAAAGGTTCGGCTCCCTGCACCTCGACCACAGAAAAACTCTGTTGTTATCAATGGTTTTAATCGCCTTCTGAAAGTTTTTTTTATATATGTCATGATCTATATTAGGTACATAAATCTAAGGTCCCATTAAAATTGATGGACAAACTTTTAGAAATCATAAAGACAAATATAATGGGAAAAAAATAAGAAGAGTTTCTCGTCTTATTTTTTTCCTCTTTGTATGTATTTGGTGAATGATTTGCATTAGATACTTACAAAAAAGAAAAAAAAACTGCTTACGAAAATACACTAAATGTCTTTGTTATCTCATAATTCTGATACTACAAATGTGCAAGCACACGTGACCACGTCAAGTAGGTAACATATAATCACTTTAATCAGTGTTTTTATTTGCTTGGATATCTTCGTACTGAACGCTATGTTAAAATTTGTCCATCTATTTTAATGGGACCTTATACGCCGTGCCAGGTGTCAAAACTCAACACTTGTAACTAGTTTGCTGATGAAGGCGACTTTAAGACTAAATAATCTGAATGAGCCATATAAAGGCCACAATCATTTTAGGCACAAGATGAATAAAACCCAGATACTGCTATAAAACTTGGACACACGTTTTATCTAAAAGACTGTTATATTTTATTATCAATCAAAAATTTTAACAAATTATTGCTCCCTTCCAGCGGCCGCTACCCCCCCTACTCGGACAGTAACATCAACTTCCTCAGCATGTTGATGCGCAAGCGCTTCGGGCCGTCGCTCAAGTTCGTGCCCTACCTGCTCGCCTTCGCGCTCGGCGCGGGAGTGTCCTATGGCATCTTCGCTTGGCAAAAGGTAAAGAAGTAATGTTACGTTGTGACGTTTTATTAAGGGCGTGTTGTAACATTTTTGAGGGTACATAAATTATGTTTACTTTGTAAGTTGGTTAAAATAACACTTTGGCACGTCAATCTTGTCAATTTCAACAAGATGAGGCTATACACTGAGAAGAAACACCGAAACAAACTCAGGCCAAAGTCTATTTAGGTGTTTTACGGATCAGTAGGATGGGTCGGCTAACTTCACATTCTCTAGGGTTCGTTTTCGAGTACAGTCACTGAGAGCTAAAGATGCCTATGCATCTGGTGTTAGTCCTGCGTAGGCGTTGACGCTGCGTAAACTTTGCGTATATACACACGCTGCGTTAGCGTCGTGTAAACGTGTCCGCGTTGTACCGTAGTATGTCGCGTTAACATTGCGTTTGCGTAGCGTGTACGCTGCGTATATGTTCTGCGAACACCTACACTGGATCGATGCTAGACGCAAACACAATATGAATGAAGTTGAGTAGTCCTTTTGATGTTTATGTACCAAACTTCAAAAAGGATCCATAAAACCCTAATGTTATCGTCAATCGAATATGCGAAACCCCTTCCAAAATTTTACAACACACCATTAACTTAGGTTAACAACATTGTAAAACTATGCCTGAACACATTCCATCAAGGTTTAATTCCGTTTAAAACAGTAATTCCCCTTTTATTTGTTTACAGGCGTAGGTATTATCAGTAATGTAAGGTCGTAAATATAGTATTACCTAGGTACATAGTAATTATTATATTTAAGTTACCAATGCTATAGGCACAAATTGTAAAAACTAATATTTTGAGCGAAACCACAAAATGTAAAATAATGTAATATTCGGTCCATAAAAAATCTTTAAAACTGAATAGCTTGTTTTATTTCCCAAAAAAATCTCATCGAATCTTGCATCATTATTATGCCTTTGAACTTCTAATCGTGCCGTTCTTGCCAATAGTTGCCAGTTTCAAAAATTAGCCATGTGTTTACCTACATTTTTACTACCTGTCTTGATTATAACATTCTTTCTATAACACAAATAAAGCATTGGTTTACTGACAAAACATAACGTATCGACAAGAAAAGTAACCTTGATAATCAATGCATTGCAATGAAAATAAAAAACGAAAGATAAACCGAAAAGTCTAGTAGGTACCTAAAGATTTTTGTGAGTAAATAAATAGACATCTCATAAAATAAAATAAAATTGCAACCCGTATTTTTCTTATGGGTTTCCTGCTGAACATACACTCCTCTTACCCGGGAAAAACTTGAACAAAAGAAAAAAAAATGGCCTGTCATTTCATAGTTTATGGTTGCCAATAGTCGCTAGTCGAATAAAAATAGTCGACTATTCCACCACACCACTTCACGACGTACAAAGAAAACTACACTGAGTTGACCATGTTTATCATAAAGCAAGTTATTTATTCAGGTTGTCTTGATAAAGCTAGTACAGTGTGCCCAGTATCATAATGCATAGCATTTTTTAAAAAGATCCATCGCGCCTTGGATGTAATTTTCTACTATGTAGCCAAGTTTCCAAGTGTACTTATTTATTCTAGCCTTTGTCTGCCTTCCTCTGATAGTTGAAGAAAGGCGCCTTAATCCTATCTTGCACGTTATCACCAGCGATCGGAATAGGTAGACTATGTTTACCTAATGTTCGTGGAAGTAAGTAACATAGAGTTGATAATACCTCCTCTAAAATCCCGGAAGAAATTGCAAATTACTTATTGCGCATTTGAACAAAATTATTATATTGAAGAATATTATTATCTATGTTTTTAGAGTTCCGTACCTACTAAAACTGTTCAATTAAATAGCTTTGTTGTCGCACAACTCTTTCTTCTTTTGATTCTTCAAATCAATCATTTGTAACTATACTCAAAGTACAGTTCATGTTTTTATAATCCCGGGTTTTAATTGTCATGATTCCATTTATGATTCCGGGATTTTACAGGAGGTATTACCAACTCTATGTTACTTACTTCGAACACTAGGTAAATATAGTCTACCTATCCCGATCTCTGGTTATCACAGTAGCTCTGGATAAAATCTAGCTCTTCTCGCCACTGCTTCTCAATCTGCCTCAACGTCACTGATATTAACTAGTGTCCCAATGTATGACTAGTTTATTCAGCATCCTGGTGATGAAATCCGCTTTATTTCACTCAATTTTGGCAGCTTCACAAGCAACATCCTGTGGACCGCAGCAAACTGTAGGTACACCTACACAAAAATGTAATAAAATAACCCATCTACAGTAAATTAAAAATAATTGATAAAAAGACAAAATCGAAACGACGCGACGATCCGTGTCTCTGTTTGGAACAATACTAAACGTGAAGTAAGCAATATGAATTTAAAAAAAAAACAAAAGGCCTTGGAAAATTATGAGGAAGGAAATGAAATAAATATGAGATGAAGCGCATCCATTAAGAAAATAAATGCACATAAATTATTGCCAATCTATCTGACCTCATACGTTGAGTTTATTGCCATTTTAACTGGGCACATGTTTCATATAAACACTAATCATTGTCTTTTGGTTTCTGCTTATTTCCACACAAATCAGTCAGGCTTAAAAGCTAGGTATTCAATAATATCTCTTAACAATTAGGTAGATATATCTACAGGTACTAAGTCTAGTCCGTCAAAATCTACCTGAACCAAGATCCTTCATTCGCACTTCCAACCAATGATTGACTACGATGATGTGCTGGGCTCTATAACTTGTTAGTACCTTATTTTTATATAGACCAACACTCGTATAGTTGAGTGGCTCGTGGCTACGACTCCACGAGTTGACCATTCATTTCATACTGAGTCAACTCCTTGCCTCAGAAAGCACGTTTAGCCGTTGATTGGGCTATCAGTCGTAAATCTTCGTCAGTCATTTCGGATATTCTGAATGTCTAGTAACCGACTGGTTGCTAAACATTCTGTGGCTTTGGTAAATACCAAAGGGTATCGTGTTACCCTAGTAGCTGTATTGTTGAGGTCTGATATTATGCATGAAAAATACAACCGGTTCAACTGGAAGCCGACCCCTAAATCACTCTGCGCAGCCTTTTCTCAATTTTTTTTTTAACTGCCCCAATCTAGGAATTTCTCCTGTGTCGTCGATGCGTTTACAAACATAAAAACTCACTTACACAAACAGCGAGACCCGTGCGGGAAATGAATCCGCGACACGAAAAGCAGAAGTCAATCGCTCAACCACTGCGCCAACCGTGTCGACATACTAGAGCGATACTAGGCGAGACGAGTAGACTGTACAGTCTCTCTCTACTCGTCTTTCCATCTTCTAGACCTAGCGTATCGCTAATTCCTATTCTACGATATCCACTCTGGAATAGCTTACGTACTTGTACTCCTTTTTTTCCGTCCATTTAAGTATTGCTCCTCTAAAGGTCACGTTTCCACCTGCTCGAATGCAAGTTGCTTTATATTGCCGGCTACCGAGGTATAACGTGAACAATCGCTCGATCTTGTCCTGCAATATAATTAAACTCGCATGCTAGTTCCTTGCAGATGGAAACGCCTAAGAGGCTATTTAATGAAGAAGTTTAATTCAGTGGGTTTATTAAAAGTAGTTTTAGTAAAATATCTGCATTCTTGTTTTTTTTTTGTTGACTGTACTTCAAGAAAACCGTAACATAATATTACAGGTAACATTTTTTTTTTCTTTTTTCAGATGGCTTCGGAAGAATAAAAAAAGCCGAGACTGAAGTGGCATCAACAAGAATTGCTGCAAACCTATTGTGATAATGTTTAAGAGTTAAAATCATACAAGCCTGGTTCTGTTAGAAAAGTCCTAAGCATAACTAAAAGCATAGTGTTCGACACATTTGTCATTTCAATATACACATAGTTCACACATTTTTCATTTATTTCAATATCCGAAACAGATAATATTGCCTTTTGAAGGCATTATATTTTGTGAGACACTTTCAGACTTATATATAAAAAATACATGTTTAGTTTAAATACAGCAGATTCTTTATTCAGAGAAAATTTGAATTTAGAATCTAGCAGAATCAAAATTTTCTGAATAAGCCTGTTTATAGATAGGAGTAAATGTGCCTTGATGTAGGACGTACGTATTAGAAACACACTACACACTATTAATTACGTGATTTATTTACGAAGCAATATTAGTCTTATTTATATAACTCTACACTATATAAGGTATTTGCCATGACTATTATTGATTCTCGTGCAATTATTGTCTTTGTTTATTTATCGAGGAAATAAGCATTTATTTTTATACTTATTTTATTAGCCAAGGTTTTTTCTTTGGCAAGCAATTTAGGGAATGTTAGCATGCAGTATAAGATGCAAATCACTTGCCAAACATGCTTGGCTCCTTTTTTGCTTGATATATTCCAAACTCTTTATTGCATTTATTCATCACTGAGATGAGAAATCTACTTTTGTTTTATTTTAGGCTGGCAACCCTATTGAAAAACTGCATTATGATTTTGATAGATCTTTTCTTAAAGATTGTAAAGAAAAATGTTGGATTTAAAATTTGTTTTTACCGTTTTATCAATTTATGTTTTACACAACTAGTTACTGAATGTATGCAATAAAATTGTAATAAGCAATACGAAAAAGCACGTGATTTTACTAATGTAGTGAAACTTATTTAAAAATTGTTTAGATGAAAAGTTACTAGAAATATGATTGGTAACCTATTCTAGTTGTTTTAAATTATGAATTAAACGTTATTCTCGTTGATAAGCATTAAAAATGTAAGGTTCTTGGATACTACTATATTTGTATTTGTTAATAAACGGGAACAATGGATAATACCTACGAGAACAAATGGTTTTATTTTTTTACTCGATACCCTTCTTAGCTTTGGAACATCTTATCAGCCCGTGAACTGAAGGCGCCACCTCCACGAACGAGAGTCGCCGCGAGTCCACCCTGCTATCGTCAGGTAACCTCCAGACGGTTATTATACTTCCATCAGGATGTCGTCACGAGTCGCTAGCTCGCACGTCCACAACAAATCGTTGCTCTTTTGTTTTATTTAAAAAGTGTTGATGCGAGTGAGTGCGCTGCGATATGTTGCGTCTCGCGGCGTGTCGTTGACGTTTGACTGTCGTCATTTGTCACTCGTCGAATCACCGTGTGAAGACACGGTCATAGATTTGTTTTAGAATGATAACTTAAGGTCGGAAATCTATTAAGTACCTACTTCATTTTGTGTAGATACCTACGTCCTTTTTTCTTATGGTGGCAAAGTAGCAGGATGATAATATCGCCGCGAAACACTCAATCGTGGAGGTAGCGTGGGGTAGCTAAAGTTGAAACAAGCCCATTCCAAGATATTATAAAAGATTGCAGAATGAAAACAAGCAAACTGTATACCTACTTATGATCTCATTTATTACGTCGTGTAAAAGAGAGATATTAGTCTCGATATGTACAGTAGGTACCTACTTCTTCTACCTGCAACTGGCGACATTCATCATCATTTCAGCTGAAAGACACTGCTAATAATAGTCCTTCCCTATGTCCTCTAAGAGACCGCACACTGACTGATCCTGGAAGCTTATTCAGCGGGTTTTCGAAAACTTCACCAGCACCCTAATTGCGTAGGTAATTCGTAAAATCGCATATTCTTCACAACGGAACTCTAGATCCATTGCTTCATAGGTTTAAGAATTCGTCTGCTTGACTACTTAAACCACGCAATGTATACGGTTGCAACGTCAAAATGAAAGCATAGGCGACCGATTGCATTCACTTTTGTATTATGAACTTGTACCTTTCAACCGCAATCGGCCATCTATTCTGCGGGCATAGCATTGATGGGTTAGAAATTAGAATAACATAGCGTCGGCCACAATAAATGCGAAAGTGACTCTGTCTGTCTGTTTAATACATTTTTTACTCTTAAACGGCTATTATTTTGGTATAGAGATAGATGGAACCGGTTACTATTATCCCGGAAGTATGATAAATTCAACTTTTATGCGGCCATAAGACCGATAGCAAAAGCTACTGTTAGTTATAGTTCCTAGGTAATTACCTATAATTCGAAGTCCTCCCTTTTTCAAGTGTCCGCCTTCCTGCTCAGTTATTGATCAGCGCCGTTTAATCAGCGACATAACATAATGTGACATGGGCAAGTCATTAGACGGGACTGATTCCAGGGCGACGCGTGGCAAGAGGCTTACAGTTGCGCTCAGCAGGGCTTTGGTCCAGGTATGGTTAGCTTCCAACAAATTAGCACTCAATGTGAATAAAACTAAACATGTCTTTTTTTCTATCGAAAGCTCTTCCCTTCCCTGTCATAATATAACGGTTCACACCCCTAACTGTTTTTCCACATATTCTGCTTCTTGCTCATGTCCCTCCCTGCATAGGACGGATAAAATTAGGTACCCGGGAGTTATAATAGACAGCGCGCTTAGCTTCCATCCACACATTAATCTTCTTGTCTCAAGAACTCGTACATTATTATTTACTTATACCTATTTAAAAACCTTCGGCACCGCAAACTAAAAATTTAATTAAAAATGGTATATCTCGCTCTATGTCAATCATTTACATATTGCATAACCGTATAGGGTGGAGCTAATAAAACATTCTTGCTGAAGCTCGAGCGTGCCCAGAGGGCAGACTTAAAAGTGAGTCACTTCTTGCCATACCTACTTACCTACATCCAACTTAAGACTTGTATGAATTTACTGGTGTCCTAACGGTACGACAATTATTTATATTTAATGCAACCCTCCGTAAACATTCACAGCTTCTTTACGATCCCAAGGCTTTAGAACATAGACGACGTAAATTTGCAGTATGTCCGACAATGCGATTCCATACGACATTTTCACGACGTCACTTCATGTTTGTCGGCAGTTACCTGTATAATAGATTAAACGAAATTTTGTCGATAGGTATGGGTACTCCTTTCCTAAACAGTCCTGGACTGTAAAAATTGATTTTTAATTGGCTGAAAACGCTGGATTACGATGCCACCGAGCAACTACTTCTCATTCCATCCATCGTTAAACTCGTCGATGGATCCAGTGCACGCACACATACTCACAAACCACACATCTTTCCTCGCACAATAACGCCCACAAGACTCCACACTCACACCACACTGTACACTTCACACCCACACGAACACGCACCTCACTACACATAACCATAACAAATTTTATTTTTGTTTTAAACTTATTGTAGCGTTTTTTTGGCTTTGCCTCTCTTTCATAGGAATTATAAGATGACCTAAACAGTGGGAGCCTGGAGATCCGTAACACAGTTACCCTAACACGGACTCCAGTCTCTCGCAAAGGAGCTTTTGTCTGCATTAACTGTCCTGTCTATTCCTAAGATTTTAATTCTAAGCCAACCTTTATGGAGAGGGAAATAAATAAATTATTATTATTATATTATTGAACCAAGGATGTGTCACTTAGATCGCTGAAAAATGCGCGCAGTTAAATAAAAAGGCTAGGCAACCAATTAAACAGCTGATTAAGCTATTTGGCTGCGACATATAGGGTCAGGTGGCCAACACTGAACCACGAAAAATTTGAAGTTTTCTCATGCAGTCATATTCGAATTTAACGTTAATTTTTTTCATTTATACGATTCAGTGTCTATCAGACTATAAGTTTCTTTACAATTTTAAGCTTAAAAACTGATAGATTTGACATTACATAGTGTGAATAATTTCATTTCGCCGAATTTTCAAATGCACTAATTTTATACTTTATACCCTATACACCTGCCACCCTCAACTATTGTTACCAGGAGAAACTGGATGCAATCTGGACTTTAGGGCACCCCGACTCGGATAGGTTAGGTTAGTGTTATTTTTTTTATAAACCACCCAGAAGTAGGAGCCCCGCGAAGCGGGGCTCCGTCGACCAAGCCCACCCTCGACCATGCATAGAATATTTTAAGGTTTGGTTAAGTGTTAAATACATGGTTATACCATCTGAACATTACATCAAATGAACATTATACCTTTTGATCATTAGCGCAAATGTTGTTATAGCAAATAAATATTCGATGAACTGAAAATTCTGTCAAACGATATTATACAAAGTGATGATTTTCTTAAACGTTGTTCGATTTAGTAATATTATATCAAACGTTGTTCTATCAAACAAGGGTGAACCGGCTGCAATACGGTGCCTATAAGTAACTTTAACTTAGTGGGTGGAGTTCATGGTGTTTAACTCTAAGGTGTGGTCTTGATCGCAATGTGAGAACTTTATTATGACTACCTACCTATTGCATGAGTCACCACCATCAGGACAAAAAAAATAGTTTAAAAAAACTAAAAAAACAAGCTTTTATAGAAAAATCCAACTAAAAAAACAGAAAATAAAATTAAATATAAATAATAAAAGTACATTATTGTAAAAAACGCTTTTTTACAATAATGTACATTCATTTCTTTTTTACATTATTCTTAATCAAATTTATTAAATTTTATTTTCTGTTTTTTAGTTGGATTTTTCTACAAATGCTCGTTTTTTTAGTTTTTTTAAACTATTTTTTTTTGCCTAAGGTTATTTAAATAGAATATGTGTGTTTTTGTGAACACTAAAAAAGGTTGTATTTATGGATAATGGTTTGCTTTGTTAGAATATTTTTTAATTTTAATTAATTAATCCTGGCGAATCTAATTAGGATAATCGGATATTTTAATTGAATTCTTGCATTGTCATCGATCCTTGACAGTTGTGCAAAGTTTGAACTAAATCTGATCGTTCGAAGTAGGGCAAAATCGAGCTCAAAAGGGTCGGTTACATACATACATACAGGTGAAGCTAATAAAAGCGTGTTAAAAAATGCAATTTCAGATGACTTTTATAAATTAACTTGGTATGACTAACAACTTCCCTGAGTTGGAGCCTTGAGGAATTAGGTTTAAGTAGATAGAGGAAGGAAAGCATAATTAACATTTTCACGTTTGGAAAATGTGTAACTTACGGTGGAAGCGCCAGGATAGCCCGCGAAATTCAAATTTTCTTATGCTTTTTGCAATTTGCCGATCAGGCTGTATATTGTACTAAATGTTATAATGCGAAAGTAATGATGTCCGTCTTATTTCACGACTGAACAGATTCCCATTACACTTGGCTAACTGGAACAGCCTGACCTTTCCTATGAAAACATTTTTGATGTAGGTACAGACGCAGCACATCAAGCTACCCGAAACTGTCAAATTTTCTCAATCAACCTTGAACCTAATTCTTTACCGATAAAGTTAAAAATCTATTAAAGGAATTTGACAGATTGAAGGCGCTAGAAAAGGTTAGTACCTACCTACCAACTAAAAACTTCGCCCGCGACTTCGTCCACGCGGATTTAGTAATAGGTACCTACTCCACAAACTTCAACGCCCCTTACCCCTTTTTGAAGGTTAGATTTTGAACATTAAGCATAACGATTTTCATCAGCCATTTTTGCTGCTGATTCTGTGGTCTCAGGATCAGCGCTACTGTTCACCCCGTCTGAGCTTGATTATACAAAAATTGATAAATTTGTTTCAATTACCCCACTATTGGTTAGTTCATACCAATTTCCACGGAAACTGAAGCAAGCAATAATGTCCTCCCATAATCCCTTTTCACCCCTTTAAGGGTTTATATTCGAAGAATTCAAACATTTTTTATTCTTATTTTTTATCGAAATTATGAATGCCTTGTTTCAACTTCATCGGACTAAGCAGATACACCCCAGTTCGCTTAAACCGCAACATTTTTGTGACTTAGAGCATTTTTATAACCTTCGTAACCTTTTAACGTAAGGTCCGATTTGAATTATTTAAAGTGTAATTTAGATGCACATAGTAAACATTAATTATAAAGCCACTAGCTTTTCCCCGCGACTTCGTACGTGCATATTCCTAGCCTTCCTCATGAATGTAGCTATCATAAACGTTAATATTTTTCCAAATCCTACTGGTAGTTCCAGAGATTAGCGCGTTCAAACAAACGAACAAACTCTTTAGCTTTTTTAAATTAGTATAACATTTAATTGAATAAGGATTAATATTATGATACCAAAATCACCACTATTCCATTCCACCCTAGTTTTGATTGAATAATTTGAACAAAAAGCGGTAATTTTGACTTAAGCATAATATTTTTTACAGGTAATAATAAGCAGGTACTTTAACATGTAGGTACATTATTTTTATGCATCATCAATAGTTTTCTCAGCGCACGCCAAATAATGAATTTATTAGGCAAAATTTTGCTACTTTGGGTTACTTTATTGCAATTTTCGTATGAATAAAATATAGCTAATGTTTTAAGTTGATAATAATTTAGCTTTGTAATCTACAAAAGATTTTTAAAATCGGTTGAGTAGTTTTTGACCCAAATCGTAACAATCAAACAAACAAATACATCTTTCTTCCTTATAATATTATTAAGTTTAGAAGTTTAGATAAGATATTAAAAAGTCTGAGTACGACGATAGGGCTCAACGGTTGGTACCTAGGTATGTACCTAGTTAATTTACTTACATCAATGAGACATGAATGAGTTCATGACTCATTAATTCACTACTAGAAACACAACATCCGCAATAGTCTAAATAATTCGGCTTCCGGCCAGTTTTCCGACAAGAATCGGGTCAATCAAGCGCAAATCAGCTGTTAGTGAATAAGAAGTAGCCGAACGCGAATACGAAACTGCCCAACTCCGAAACCAAATTACTTTGCGGTTTTTGCGCGTCCTAGGCACTTTATAGTTTCAGTTTTATTTATTTAACAGGAGCAACGTAGTCGAGAGACATTTTACGATCAAGTCTGCCGCGTCTGCAAATCACCTAACAATATCAAAACTAGAAAAAATCTAGGCGTTAGAGTTTATCGTGAATGTAGTGTTGATATGACGACAGCTGCGCTATAGTGTTCTTTTACGTGTAGGTATGTATTGTGTTTGAAGATTGACGATAAAATTATCATGGTCAAACATAAGTGACGTCACATCATAGAAATACTTTGTCCACTTAAAGTCAGGATATACCGGTCTCAGTCTAGCTAGCATGACGTTTTTTTGACCTCATGAGCACCGTTAACTATATTATGTACCTACATATTATGTATGACCTCATAGTTTGCACTGACGGTGTCAACAGTTTATTTATATCCATGCAGTCATTTTCACATAAACCAATGATTACATTTAAGCAGTACGCCTTTACTGAATATTACATCATTGCAATATAACCCCATTAAGGAAGCAGAGAAGCAAAGACAGACAGTCTCTAATCAACAAGCAAAGGTCCAACTGTTCTATGTTTATGCATTTATTTTTATTGATGGGATGTGGGATGTCGAGTCCAACACTACCCATAAAATTTTTGTAGTATACCCATCCAAAAGACTTAACAGTTTTAACATAATACCTTTTAAGGTTTCCAAAGATGAAGACCAACTAACGAAAATTTACGAAATGCTCGAAGCTTAGTTTTGGGCTAATCCACTTTCATGGTTCCTGCGTTAATCTTATGGCTTAGCTACCGTGGATTAGACATTCATATGGAAAGTAGATTTATCGAATATGGTATAGTGTAACCTGAAATCTGTGTAATTGGGTATTTAGACGAGAGTCTAAATTTCTTTTTTTATTTTAGCCATAATATTTTTACTCTACACACCTAACTGTTGTTTTGAATGTGTATCCGATTTTTACAAATGTCAAAACAATAATATTTTAGCTTGGCAAGTAATCTTTTAGGTGTATTTACGTTTTTTACTTTAATTACACTATTATTAGAAACTTTAATGTCATTACATGCTATAAACTTAGGTCCTAGATGTACTATTTTTTTTTTTCATCAAACAATATTTTAGTGTAAGCAATATCTTTTACGATTCAAACTGATGGTATATTTTGTAGCGTTGCAACATTAGTGACTTACGAACGAAAGTGCTTGTGATGAGCAAAGACGATTAAAAAGTGTCGATAAGCCAATATTCTGCAGAAATTAGCCACAATCTTCAGGTATCTACAAAATATAATAAATAACACCCTCGCATGTGAGGGTACTATGTGGTGGTGCTGTACTTCTTCCGCTAGTTCAGGTGCTTATTCACATTTGAGGGCTTGTCTGACTACTCCCTACCCATAATCCTATACGGCGGCCATATTTATAAGTCATGAAAGGCGTTGACGCTCGACACCATCATAATTATTTGCGTTGTATTGTTTCACAGGACCGATGGCTGCGATACGCAAAAAATTAGTGATCGTCGGTGACGGTGCGTGTGGTAAAACATGCCTGCTCATCGTATTCAGCAAAGATCAGTTTCCGGAAGTGTACGTGCCGACTGTGTTCGAAAACTACGTCGCCGACATCGAGGTGGACGGCAAGCAAGTTGAGCTTGCCTTGTGGGATACGGCCGGCCAGGAGGACTACGACAGGTTGCGGCCGCTGTCCTACCCCGACACTGATGTGATCCTCATGTGCTTCTCGGTGGACTCGCCCGACTCGCTCGAGAACATCCCGGAGAAGTGGACACCCGAGGTAAAGCACTTCTGCCCTAATGTGCCCATCATCCTAGTTGGCAACAAGAAGGATCTGCGCAACGACCCGGCCACGATTAACGAGCTCCGCAAGATGAAGCAGGAGCCGGTAAAGCCGCAGGAGGGCCGAGCCATGGCGGAGAAGATTAACGCGTTCGCGTATCTGGAGTGCTCCGCCAAGAGCAAGGAGGGAGTGCGCGAGGTGTTCGAGACGGCGACCCGCGCCGCATTACAGGTCAAAAAGAAGAAGAAGACTAGGTGTTCCCTGCTGTAATTGTGCTGTTGTCGGGAGAACTCTGTTTATGAATTGTACGCATACTGCCTGATAACTTAGTTTGAAACGACTCGGACTGTGCAGCAGTCGCGAGGTCGGCCACACAGTGCTTCCTTCCGATACTGACTGCTGACGCGAAGTCGCGGCCCGCGTCGCACGCACACTCACTCAGTATTTGTGTGGCTACTCTTTCACAATTGGTACTTTGTATATTTTATAGATTATCTATAAAGAGTAAGCGTAAATGCCTTAACAAAAGTAGTCGGGGGCATGTGGACCTCCCGTCTCCGGCAGGGCCACTGGAATTTTTATGCTATAATATCACGTTATATAATCGAGTAGCATTTCTTCTACATATAGATTATTCCTCGACCGGTGGCATCTCACCGAGACTTGTTTAGTTCGGTATTTTGTATTTTAATTTTTCAATAAAATAGTGGTGTATAAATTGTGTAGGATGTTTATTTGACACGGAGCGCAAGCCCCACTCATCTAAGTGCCTGTCAGCTAGACGCGTCTCTGAGACGTCCAATCTGATTCTGTAGGGCAGTTGTATTGTAATCTATTGTTTGTGTGAAATCATAACTTCCTAATATAATTTATTAGTAATAAAGGAACCCCATGTCAACAATTCTTAACTAGACTCTTTTTGACTTTTTATAAAATTTTAATGCAGCATTTATAAAGCAAAGGTGTTTAGAATGGGGATATTTAAGTTAAATATGATCATTTATGTTATGTTTCATTAGTCTTGTAAGTACAAAATTATCGTCAATATAATTAACAAAATAATTATTAGATTTCCTTTTATATAATTTAAGATTTATTATTTTGGATTTATTCCAATTACAAATTTATTAACCAATAATTGAAAGTTTCAATTTAGGCATTCCTTGACATTTTTAGTAGTTGTAGCGGGTTGAAGCGGCGTTTGGGTGACTGCATGAGTTGCTTCTGTCTGTAGTTAGTGGGGCTGCGGTAGGGGACGGTGGTGCCGTCGGGCAGCTGGCGCTCCGGGCCACGCAGCTCTGGCGCCCAGTCCGCGTACACCAGCGCGTCCACTGCGCACAGCTGGTGCCCCGCTAGCGGGGTCACTATGTACACCACCCACTTCTGAAAGTCCACACCGCGGACCAAACCTGTAACAATACAAATAACTCCAGTAAACGCCTAAGTATGTCACGTTCTTAGTTATCATATTTAATCAGCACTTTATTACACTTATTGATAACACTTTTTACGATATTAATTATATTTATATGCATACCTCTTATGCTATTTGTTTGAAAATTTTATGAGTAAACTGCATATTTTTTAACTGTTAAGAATTTGTTTGTTTGAAGAAAATTTGCACCTATTTCAGTGATATTTATTTTGGTCTTAAGACATGCATATTTAAATAATCAATATAGTATAATTTTGCCATAATCCACTTCTCAAAAAACAAGTTTAATTTTAAATGTAGAGCACCTGCTTTTTTATAAGTTTGGAAACATGAATACCAGTTATTTATTTGGGATATCAATAAGTTTATTATGGTTGATCCTAATGGTAATGGTAAAAAATGCCATCAGTATATAAATAATGTGAAAGAAACAAGATATTTGACTCCCAGTCTTTAACTCTAGTTTTTATTGTCTAATTAAGTTATTTTTTTCTATAACAACTAAGAGTAGTTACCATGTCCGTGGCATAGCAGTGCGTTATCTTGCAGGGTAAACACTTTTCCCTTATCTCTTATGGCGAGTTGACAGAGCGCTACTATTTTTCCGTTAATCACCTTCAGTACCGCATCATTTGCTACTTTCACATTCGTTAGCACATTGACATCTGACAGGCTCACTCTAGAACAAAAAACAACAATAATTTAGTAGGTTTCTAATGCCATGCTTCTAGGTCTATAAGTTTATACAAAATGCATACACAACTACCTATTTTATAGGAGTTGGTATGCCACCTGTTGCTCTTTAGTGGTAACATGAAAGCATACCCAGATGTTTTCGAAAGCTGTTAGGTAATCTCATGTTGTTGAAAACGCAGATCTATGTCAATGGGTAGTTTTTGTAAGCTTTGTTGTCGTGGCCTAGGTGTAAGAATTAGTTGCGGTGGGCATAGCAAAGGCGCAATGAAACGTAAACGACATTGTAAAACGAATGCATATGTCATAGACCTATAATGTGGTTCTGTTTACATGTAGCGATGCTAAATTCCGGCTTAGTTCTGAAGTTACAATGCTTTCATAGAACCTGAAATGATAACCGAGCCGCTGATTGATTAACGAGCCATTGTTAGCCTTCGCGTGAATCACGCTCAATTCCCCGACAAACATTATCTTATTACTCATAATTGTAGCTCACAGTTATTGTGATTATCGGACATTCGAATATGTCATTTATAACAATCCACCAATTGAAATAATC
The DNA here is from genome assembly GCA_002192655.3 of Mamestra configurata. Lineage (NCBI taxonomy): Eukaryota > Metazoa > Arthropoda > Insecta > Lepidoptera > Noctuidae > Mamestra > Mamestra configurata. The sequence continues at coordinate 315,658 of NDFZ01005226.1, read as the reverse complement.
AAAATATAAGAATGGAAAATCCCATCAAATGACCCATCCTGTTCATTCCTCTTGAACAGTTCTGTTATAGGTATGACTGTTTCGTTGCCGATGATGTAAACGTTGCTAACTGCAAATAGCCTTTTGCTTTTAACTCCTATGTACTGTTACTAAGCCAGTGTCCAGTACCTATACGACATTACTCCAACAATGCATTTATATCTAAAATTCCACGAATGCGTATATTTTCCGTAACTTGTAGGCCAAGGTGGACAATGAATCATGCGCGATAAAGCCACAGGGAGACTCGACAGACAGCACCCGACTCCCGATTCAACCAGCATGATGTTGCCGGAAATAGCACGGGATCGTGAAATCGCCGAAACAGATGGAGGCATTTATCGAGTAGGCTAATGGGTAAATATTTTGTTTCTCGCTCACTCCCACGGAGGTAGGTACCTAATGCACTCGTATAATATAGGCGCCCTCTCACAGAACATTATGACCGCTCGCATGTGTTGTACTTGGCGAATTGTGTCACTGTTAACTATTCAAGATCGCCACTGATATTACGCTAGACAAGCTACTTTTTTATTAGTTTGCCTTCACTGTTGCCATTGGTTAGTTGGGTACCTTAGCAGGAATAGAGTTAATTATTCAGTAATTTAATCATTTATATGAACCTAATTGCTATGAAGTGATTTTTTATTTATTTAGCCTTACTCAATTTAGTTTCAATTTCTTCGATCACGAAGGAGATGGCGGGACGATTTGGATGTCTTCTTTATGGGTGCAAAACCAGGAACGATGGAAATAATGAAGGGGGAGGCCTTTGCTCAGCAGTGGGTCTAGCTATATTTTCATCCATTCTTGGGTATGGTCTGTACGTTATATTGGTCAGCCATGCTTAGATTTTCAGAACCGTGTTAACACAGCGTAGTACATTCTTTAGCAGTAGATAGGAATAGAAATTGAGTTACTAACTTCATTAGGGAATACAGTTTGCTACCCTCCTTTTAAAAAAAAATATATCTCTTTGGAGAGTTTAGAAAGAAAAGCCTTATTTCATGTAGGCAGGTCTATATTTCCAGCAGTCGATTTAGATAGGCGTTGTTTCTACTGGCATAAGTATGAAGGGACTATGAAAAGCATTACATTACTGTTTTGCATAGCATAGTTCCTTATACCTATAATTGGGCCACAACAGCAAACAACCATAGGAACTGGAAAGAGAAGCCTTTGACGAGCAGGGGACTAATATAATTAAAAAGAACCCCGATATAGCATAGGTATAAGTGCAAGCCGATTGTAGGACCTACATAACGGACCTATGCACTTATACGCTCTAGGGTTGAATAACCAACGAAGTTATGTCGCGTTGGCGACAAAAGATCCTAAAATATCAAGATGTTACTCACTCGTATGGCACAATCCCCAATAACTGAGCTCCCTTGTGAATGTTCATTAGTTCACCGAAGTATGCCAAGTAGTTCAGATATCTCTGATCCTTCGGCGACACCGCTGTATTATGTTTATCTGAACCTTCCGGAGTCTGCGCCAAAATGAACGTGTAATCCAGATGGGGGAGTTCTACATTTCTGAAGAAGCGATCATACTTTAAGTTCTGATACATATTTCGAACGGCATTAGGTTTAAAAAAGCACTCGAAGCGTTTTTTGACGACTTTGGTGTCTATTTGCATCAAGAAGGTTGGTTGGGCATAGAGGATGGTTACGAGGACGAACTTGAGCCCCATTTGCGTACACATGCCCATGGTGTTGATGATCCAGGGCATGGAGCTGTATGCTTGGTTGGAGCGGCAGTGGACGAGGACTTCTGTGACTGCGGACACGTAGCGATTGGCGTTGTCCATTGTGTTGATAATGCCTATGTTCAGCATTCTGGAAAGAAGGGTGTTGGTTAGATATTTAAGAAAAAGTGTAGATGGTGTGATGCCTGGAAGGTGGGCCTGACTGCGACAGTGGTTTGGTGGACTGAATAACATTATATTCCATAGCAGTATATTGTTTTTCTGAATAATTTTCAGTGTTTCTTCAGCCCTATTTGAACTTAGCGGCTTTCCTTCGCATTCGCTTTTATTATGCGAGAACCGGGATTTGTATTTTGCACTCGATATTTAGACGACCACGACCGCTTAGAGGCGACAGCAAAGTCCATAGTCGCCCGTAACAATAATGCCAGATTTGGTCTTTCTATCTAGCGGGGTTTGGTTTCCCCTAGCCCGTGTGTCGAATCATTGTGACAGTGTCTTGTAAATATTGGCTTTTGTTTTACCCCAGTAGAGATACTTCTTCTTCTTACCGTGTCGGTGGCAAATAATCGCTGACGCAGTCATAAGGTCTTCACATGTACAGGTGACAGGGCATGCGGCGCAAGACAAGAGGTGGGCAATAGACTGCGGAGCGACGCCACATAAACACTGAAGATCGGAGCCATCCATTCTGTTACGTCCGGCGCACCCTGGGCAATCGACTTCTGTCTATTGGCTAATCCTTTCACCACAATGGCAAATATAAACTCTAGAGATACTTCGTACAAAAGTTCTAAATGAAGCAGGAATTCGAATAGCACAAACATCCAAGGTTCATACATACATTTCCGGAGTCTGTAAATGCGTATAGTTGGGGCCCAGCAGAGGTGTACTGACTACAGTGGCAGATACATTGCCTGCCACAGTGAACTCAGACTGTCCTGGGTCTAAGTCTATGACCAGCACTGGACCATTAGCCAGCAGCCTGTTCACATAGTATCTGAGGAATGTCGACTTTCCCAGACCTTTGCCACCGCACACAATTCCTCGGCTGTTCTTTTCTGGAATAAGATATAATGGTAATGTTTAATATTATTATTTAGTTAGAGCAAGGTAGTGTTTTATGATTGTTGAAGGCAAGGTTAAACTAAAGATATACCACATATGACAAGAGGGGGACAAAAGGAAGAAGGTAGCTTTTTGCCTTGCAGTGGGTAATGCTAAAGTATAAGGTCTAAGATTTCAAAATTTTTATATAGCTATTTAACAAACTTTACTTCTCCAGACATTTATTTATGTAGTAGCCCGACCCGGCCTCGCCTGGATATATGTTTTTTTTTTCAAGATTTTCTTTCATGAGAACCTTCTCCTGACAATAACAAACACAAAAAAGGCGAAATTGGTCCAGCCGTTCACGGGTGATGACGTTACAAATAGGGATCAATTTTTATATATATATATAGATAAATGTGAATGGATGAGAGAAAATTGTTCGAATAAATAAAAAATAGGACCCTTTTATTTTTAATATGATAATTAGAAATTGTGTTTGCTTACCAAGACCACAGCTAACAGCTTGATCCCAAGACTCATTCTCTTCAAAGTATCTCCAAGGCCTCTTCAAAACGAGACTGCAACCAAGATCTGCTGAAGCTTTTCTAAGACTACTATGTGCCTTATTACACTTTCTGAACAGGTCCATGAAGACATTACTCTCAACAAAATCCATTCGGACATCATTCAATTTTGACAAACTTATTATGCCATCAAACCCACCAATTGTGGTGACTATTTCTTCAGCGTCACGGACTGACAATCCTTCTGAAGTCAACTTTCGGAACACTCCATAATCACTATTAGGACTTTCAATAGTTTTAAAGCATTGAGCAAAATTATTGTTTGGGGCATACAAATTAACAACATCCTTTAGAATGTGCCCGAAAACTTCTACTATGCCTGCTACAGGCTTAACTGTAACTTTGCCATTGAGATACAGCTCAGCGGGATGTTTTAGTATGATGATGTAACAATTTTTCCCATGATATACTTTGACAGGCTTCGAGGGTTCCTCAACTTCCTCAGTCAATGGTTCTCTTTCTGTGTCTGAAAGTATTGTATTGTCATAATCTGTAGATGTGTCTTTTTGAGGCATGTCTGTGTTTGTATCTGTGTCATTTTCTAGTTCTTGAATCGTGTTATCGTTTTCTAAGTCCTCAATAACGTTATCATTAGTGTTCACTTCACCTAGGTCATCAATAGTGTTGTCATCACCTAATTCTGGTACCAGACTGTCCACATCTTCAACTACCATCTCTGTTTCTGTTGAGAACAAGCCAGTAAAATTTGAGGTGTGGACAATATCTTGTAGTTGTCTCACTGTAGGATGCTTATAGTTCTCTAAGAAGTCACCGAGCCTTTCATTTGGCATGTCCTTTACAGTTATTGATATGAATGGAGACGAATCACTGGTTGCTGCAGAATTCTGTGTAATATTACTGTCTGAAGAAATTGCTTCATTATCATCATCAATTGTCAGGGTTTCCATAGATATCACTTCTTTTTCCTTGTCACTTTGGTTTTTATTAGGTCCTTTTGGGTCCTTTGTTTCTTTTTTCTTAGATTGACTTTTATTTGGTTCCTCGTTTGCTTTTCTTTTCTTACTCTTAATATTTGGTTTGTGTTGATTCTTACCAAGTTCTTCAAGTATCTTAGAGGCTAAAGCTCCATCAGCATCAAAAATTTCAGACACTCCATCAGAACCTGACTCTGATGGAATCGCCTCTATGTCTGATGAAAACAATACGGATTCATGACTATGAGAATCCTCCAAATTAGCTTCATCTATGTTATCATTGGTGTCTGTATTGATTTCATTTAAATTTAACAGACTTACTTCAGCCCCCCGAGTATTGTCTCCTTCGCTTTCAGAATTTGTGAGTTCTAGATCTGAAAAACCGCTAACGGACGCCGAATCATCAAGGCGCCTGTGTGTTTCAACTATATCGCTACTGGAGTTTCCACTGTGTCTGATAAGCTCATTATCACTACTTTTATAGCCATTTAACATTTGCCTCAGTTGTTTCTTTACAATTTCTTCTGATTTTTTATCTTTTTTCGAAGGTTGCTTCTTCGAAACATGCGCTTTCTCAAAGAACTCCATTTATTACTACGATTTCACAGGCTAAAATGATGAATAACTAAGTAATAGGCAATCAATTTAACTGCCTCTTTAGAGTTAAGAGATTTAAGGGGTTCAACGACCCACAACTTTGAACTTGGGAATTAGGAAAACAACCGGGACCAGAGGAAGCAAGAAACAATACGAGTCAACGACAAAGACCTGCGCGACATGCGCTAATTTCTGTCAATGTCAAAAATGTATTGATTTAAAACGTTCAGAAATGATTAAACTTTAATTCAAAACGTTTAGAAATTTTATATGTCAGTGATCTAACTACGCCACTGAGTGATGCTGATGTGAAGCACAAAAATATTAATTAAAATAAGAACAAACATCATAAAAACAATTAAAAATAATTACTATGTAGACGTAAAAATATAATTGAAGTTATTTTACAAACAATGGATTTGAAAATATTCAACAACAGTGGAATATAATTATAAAAAGGAACTGTTTCTTTCAGACTTGAAAATATGAAGCAACAAGTCCATTTTTGTAACTGTAACATTAAAACTAGAGATACAGTTGACCTTTATTGTTATACCTGTTTTTTTTTGACGATGACCACTCGCAGTTCAGCACACTAAGGCTGGACTATCCTGTGGTGGCCTCAAATGAATTAAAGGCCCCCAGCCAGGGCTTACAAACTAGCTAAATTATACTAAATGACCGCTCGCTAGGGCATCCCCTGCGGGATACGGACCTCGGCTTAGTGGTGTCATTTCGGGAGGACAACAAGGGACAGGCTGGGTCATATCGTTATTATTTAGGGGATTTAAAACTACTGGCTCAGGGACGCGGGCGGGCTCGGTAATCAAAGGTCGGGGAGGGTTATTACTGGGACGTCGCGACGGGCCCCGGCGGCGGGGCCGAAATACGGAACGCAGTCTGTATCTGTGTTTTCTGAGAGTGCTGGTTTCCTTAGGGTCAACTCACACTGAGACGCGACGCGACGCGACGCGGCTTTGATTTAGCGCTGCGCAGCGCGGCGCCGCGAGTCGCCTCGCGGCGACGCGAGACGCATCTTAAAATCGTACCATCAACGGCGCCGCGCGGCGCAGCGAGACGCCGCGCGGCGCAGCGGAACGTGTCTACTCGCCGCGGCTGTGCCGCGGGCGACCGTCCCGCCCTCCCCCACCCGCAGTTATCATTTGCAAGCGCATGAGAACGACGTAAATGATGCACCCAAATACTCCTGTGTGTTGTCTTCTTTTTAATTCTATTTTTATAATCTTCTTCCTCTTCTTCTTCTGCAAGTAGTCCGATTATAACAAGATCCCAGTCTATCATTATGTTTTCACTCTTTATCACTCGACCGAACTGCATCAAATCTAAACGAAGTCTGGACGGAAATAGTAGGCAAGTCGCCACAGCGGCCTCAGGCTGCGTCTCGCGGCGCCGCGCTGCGTCGCGCGGCATCGAGAGACGCAGCACCGATCTTGCACGCCGCTCGTCACCGCTGCGTCGCGATACGTCGCGCTGCGCCGCGCAACGTATCTCAATTCTCACAATTAAATGTGTATCGTTTCGTGTAGTAAATAAAGTATATTTTGAGTCGCTCTATGTAAAATCTGCGCGCAGCGTCGCGTCTCGGTGTGAGTTGACCCTTAAGGCTCTCTTGAATCTGGGTGATGGAGTTATACCTGTGTTCACACTGTTCACAAATAAAGATTGATTGATTAACAAACTCAAAATACATTATAAAAGTAGAACGTCATGTTTTACTTTTGAAATGTATTTGGAGATCGTGTATTTTGAGTACATGCAGCACCATCTCTCTGCTTGGGTACTCACTTCACTCTCTATTTGTGGTTCAAAAATTTACCAGAAGGCTCTTTGGTCAGAAGCCCGACCGTCTGACAACCATTCTTCCCAAGGGGAATCTGTGATAGGCCGTCGCTCCATGTTAAATACTGGTAGAGTAGATAGTCAGTTGCATCCAAGTGCTTTACAGGGCTTACTAGAATGCTTCTAGTAAGTCCTGCAAAAACTCTTTCGAGGTTTTCGGGATCGCTGTGCTTGATGATTATGGGGTCAAAATAATAAAACGTAATGTTGTGTACGATTTAATAATATATAACCACTCCTGACGTTCGAGATAAATACATTCCATGATTGTATCAACATTCAATACAGTCCATACGAATGACAACTACTACTAGGCCGCTGATGGAAGCACCCCTAGGTTTTACGAAACAATAGCTGATAGGAGTGCTTCCAAGAGCAAGCTGTTAACATACAGTGGTGTTTGACATAAGACTGCCTACACAGGGATTAGTTGACGTGTCCTAAATGCGAATCACAATCTCTTGTCAAAGCCCGTGTTCGTAAAAGCTAGACTTTTATTGCGCCGCCTGGGTGAAGGTGGCAAGGAAGTCGGAGACGACCTTCTTCAGTGAGGCGTCAGACTCGGGAGTGATCTGACCGTCCTTGGCGATGGTAGCCAACAGGCTTTGGTGGCTGGTCTTGATGTGCTGGGTGAACTCCTTCTCGAAAGCGGTGATCTTTGCGGGGTCAAGTTTGTCGAGGTGACCACGGACACCACAGTAGATGATGGCGACCTGTTGATGGAAAGATAAAATTATTGTTTGAGAATTTTGTAAGGAGTTCTGTCAAGGACTGATAAATAGACTTTTTTTGTCTTTAAATGGGAAAATGTTAACTTTATTGATGTTGATTTCTAAATACGACTACAAAGAATACATACCTGCTCCTCAATGGCCATGGGCACGTACTGTCCCTGCTTCAACAGCTCAGTCAGACGCATACCACGGTTCAGCAGCTGCTGGGTGGCGGCGTCCAAGTCAGAGCCGAACTGCGCGAAGGCGGCGACTTCACGGTATTGGGCCAACTCCAGCTTCATGGAACCGGCCACCTGATGTACAGGTAATGGTTTTAGGTTAAAATACTTAGCTCATTTATCTTAAAGAAAAGAATTGAGGACATTCTCCTTTATGAAGAAGTTGGTTAGTGAAAGGTCTTATAAAGATTCAATTTCTCATTTCTGACATATGATTTTGAACCATGAATGATGGATATTTTCATATTGTAAGTTTCTAACAATTTCGTCGCGTTTGCAACTATTCAACGAACTTACTAAATGCAAAGGGTGCCTAAAACAAGCTGTCAAACAAAAATCTAGAGGTTACAAACCTGCTTCATAGCCTTGGTCTGGGCAGCAGATCCTACACGGGACACAGACAGACCGACGTTGATGGCGGGACGGATACCCTTGTAGAACAGCTCAGTCTCCAAGAAGATCTGGCCGTCAGTGATGGAGATCACGTTGGTGGGAATGTAGGCAGACACGTCACCAGCCTGGGTCTCAATGACAGGCAGAGCGGTCAGGGAGCCACCACCCATCTTGTCGGACCTGTAGAAAGGAATGGTATGACAGAGTTTGGCTTGGCATATTGATATTTGACATGGCATATTTGTATGACGCTGTTTGGCGTAGATTTGGTTATGTATGTCGTCGTTTCGATACATAAAATTAAATTAATTACTGAACATCTCAATCATACTATGAACCATAGAAATTATATGGGAATAATTTCAATGACAATACTTATATGGTGATGTTATTTTTACTTACATCTTAGCGGCACGCTCAAGCAGACGGGAGTGGAGGTAGAACACATCACCGGGGTAGGCCTCACGACCTGGGGGACGACGCAGCAGCAGGGACATCTAAGGATATTATCCAGAATTATTTGATCATTCGCTCGTTACACATTTGCCAAGAGCCCCATTTTTTTTGGGGTACTCAAATGTGCCTTGCATTGTGCACTTCAGCACTTTGATTTTCAGAAAGTTATCATAAATTTATTTGTAGTATCACTGGAGATTTCCTTAAGCACCTTACAAGTTCTCTGACGCTCTTTTGATAAGTTTGTGCAATGTTTTTTTTACTACAGAGTATCACGCTGTACACAGTTAATTTTTTTTTTTGTTGAAATGCTGGAACTGGTCTGCGCAGGCAAGTTTATATTTGTTGAGTCAAATGAGAGAATATACGTATTTTAACTTTTTCGTTGATACCTGACGGTAGGCAACAGCCTGCTTGGACAAATCGTCGTAGATGATGAGGGCGTGCTTGCCGTTGTCACGGAAGAACTCTCCCATGGCGCAGCCCGAGTAGGGCGCGAGGTACTGCAGGGGGGCGGCGTCGGAGGCCGTGGCCGACACGATGATGGTGTAGTTGATGGCACCTGTCCAGAATAGTTGTGTGTTAGTTAGGTAAGAAGTTATGTTAGAATAATGCTTATTGGATTAGACAGAAGTAGGTCACTTGGAGCTAAAGATGACATCACATATTTTCCTCTTTTTTTAGAAATTACTAACAAATTAAAAAGCTAGAAATAAATTGTGGGAATTATTTTATTAGCTCTAGTCATCAATCAATTTCTGAACACCATTCTGGCAAGTGCGACTTTGCCATTGAGGCATATGGAAACTGCTGCACCACCTGCTACAATCCTGTCACACCCCTTTGCTTTGTAATACACAGAACTAGTCTATTTAAATAGTTCCCTTAACCAATCCTTACCAGCATCAGTCAACCTCTTCACGATCTGAGCGACGGTGGACCTCTTCTGTCCGATGGCGACGTAGATGCAGTACAGCTTCTTCTTCTCATCATCTCCCTTGTTGAAGCGTTGCTGGTTGATGATGGTGTCGATGGCCAGGGCAGTCTTGCCGGTCTGACGGTCTCCAATGATCAGCTCACGCTGTCCACGACCGATGGGTACCAGGGAGTCGACGGCTTTGATACCTGTGTAGAATGGCGCAGTTTATGAGTTTACGGATGTCATTTTTCTCCCTAAAACTGTTCTGGGGGTGCTGTTGAGTAATTTTGGTGTCATTTTAGAGTGTTTGTCTATCTTGTAACTAAATTTCAAATAAGTTTCGCAAGAATTTTCATAGTAGATTTTATGTTGCAGCTTATGTAACCAAGATATTAAAAAGGTTATGTTGAAAATACAAATAAGAAGTCTAATTGCAAGACACTTGGCAATTTATCTCAAGTGATTTTTAATCTGAATTGCTTACGCACAACAGACCAAGTGGGAGTCTAAGTGCGGAAAATGGAGTCTCGACTCTAGTCTGAATTGCTTCCTTTTTTCTAGCAAAAGCATAATAAAACCACAACTCACCAGTCTGCATGGGCTCGCGCACAGACACACGGGGAATGATACCGGGGGCCTTGATACCGACACGCATACGGCTCTTGGTGTCGAGGGGGCCCTTGCCGTCGATGGCGTTACCCAGAGCGTCTACGACGCGTCCCAGCAGCTGTTCGCCGACGGGCACGTCCACGATGGCACCGGTACGCTTGACGATGTCGCCTTCTTTGATGTGCTTGTCGTTACCGAATACTACCACACCCACGTTGTCGGGCTCCAAGTTGAGGGCCATACCCTGGAGAATGGAAGATGGTTGAGTATGACAGGCTTTGTAGTAAGAAGAAGACGTTTCGATAAATTTGGTGGAGACTTGTAAGTTACTTATGGTGCTTGATTGAATAATTCATTGCGGATTATGCTCATTTGCAGATAAACCAAACAAGTACAAAAATGCTTGTCATTGCAAATCGTGTGTTCAATATTAAGAGGTAAAATTTTACACAAACATCCTAGAGATAAAAAATGAACCTCTAGTCCAAGTTTAGTAAATCTCCGACAATTACTACCAAAGATCTTTTAAAACAGGGTGTTACAGAAATAACGCAAAATCTGAAAAGGGAATATTGTACTCGTCATTATGAATAACTTTTACTATGGGACTAGACCTATTGTAAAAATTGTTCATAAATACATTACCAGTGGCCAGCAATGCGGTAGAATTTTTCAATGCCATATTTTAGATTTTTTTTAGTTTTAGTTGGAGTTTTTTATTTTTGTGTATATGTCACAGGAAAATTGCCTACTCCGTAAGATTGTAATAAATCTTTATTGGATCATAGTTTCTCGATAAATTATGAAAAAATCGTTTTGTATACAATAATCCCATCCAAATTTAATATTCTCCATCCCTCTTTTTCATCTTACTAAGAAAAAATTGTTTACAATTTCAAGCAATATTAAATCTTACGGCCTTTGCAATTTTCTGGTGACATATAAATAGGTATAGTTTGTTGAGAATTTTAAATTTGTTGTAATTAAATAAATGATAAGTACATACAATGATCCTTCTTCACATTTTGTGTTCTGTAAGACATTGTATTTTCATCTGCATTAACTGATAGACAGTACCATTTTGCTTGTGTGTGCAAAGAGCATGAATTATTATCATGATTTTGATTTAAAAAAACAAAAACAAAATGCATTGTAAATTTCTATGGTATTATACCATTTATGCACAATTATAATCATTTCGAACACATTTTACGATAATTATGTCCTAAATTTCTAACAGGCCACCTACATTTATCTAGCAAATATTATGCTTAAATAGACAATTACATAACTGAAAAAGAACAATGGTTTTAATCTGGCAAGATGATAATTTATTGAAGTCATAAATTTTTTTTTTTTATCTAAAATCTGCAGAATTTCTATAGCAGGACAAGACTTCCACAGTAAGTTCTGTGAAGAAATTAAAATGTTAATATCCATAAAATTATACAAACCTTAAGACCGGAGGAGAATTCCACCATCTCCTCAGCTTGGATGTTCTTGAGACCATAGACACGGGCGATACCATCACCAATGCTCAATACACGGCCAGTCTCTTCCAAGTCAGCCTAATTGGAAAAGAATAAAAAAAATAAGAATGCATGTTTATGAAATAACTCAGAGGGGTGATAATGAAATAACTTAGGGCCAGGTCATTTTAGTTATAATATATGAAATAGTAATTTTAGTTTTAATTATGATAAGAGAATCCAGATGGAGAACTGCTGGACCATAGGGTAGTTGGCCTCACTGAAAATTTTTGTACTTTAATATATCCAAAGATAGATATTTATTTCCAGAAAAAAACTGTTTCATAATCAAAAATAGATTTCCCTGTTGTCCAAAAGACAAGAAATATTTTTCAAATAAGGATTAGATAGTAGATACATAAACAGTTTCAAAATATGGCAGTTCTCTAAGTAATTGAAAATAAGGTTCAGCAGGAAATGAACCAAGTGTGAATGAACTGCATAAGTAACTGAAATAGGTCATGGATCAATATCAACTGTACAGTAGGACATCTTATTCAGTCAGATAGCATAAATCAGTGCTGTCTCATTATCCAATATAGTGATACTAATTGATAAGAGCAAGTTTATGTAACACTTGAAACTAACCTTGGGAGCGGCACCCAGGATCCTTTCCTCCAAAATAGTGGAGATTTCAGCGGCCTTCTGGGTGGGAGACACATGGAAGTTGCGGGCAGCAACCGCCACGGCGGGCGCCGCGACTCCTGCGACCTTCGATACCTGCCGACACACATAACCAACGTCAACACATTTCACATTACATTTACACACTAAACTAACACAGACACTCTCCTTTCCACTCTTCACTAAACATTTTCTACTTTAATTCACTAATTCCTTGTTTCTGGAGCCCTGAAAATCGAATCGCCCAGTATTACATAACACCGATCATACACAACAGAATAATGTAATAAGCCGTCCGATGAAAATATTATCTAGAATAGTCAGTTATGGAAACTTACAGTTACATAACTAAATAAAGATCAGTCATTAGGAGCAAATCATCAATGATTCCTACCCCGTGGACATTCCGCGAGACGTGATAACCGGGTAGAATTTTCATGTTACAAGTTTTTACACACTTCATGTTCTTGATCTAAGTGATAGTTACCTGCGAAGCGGCATTGGGTAAACGCCTGGCTACTGAGCCGGCAATACGGGCTGAGATGAGAGACATTTTTCACTAATTCTTATAACTATGGCAGACGAATAAAGAGGCCCAAGGTAGTCGAAGTTCTCCGCTCGCGACTCGTTGCGGTAGAACAGGAAGTGACTTATTCGATCGCTGTCTATGGTTATGTCCGCAGTAGTTGGTACGTTTGGAAACTATAAAATTTAATTTTCTTGATCATTATAATGCAAAAAAACAATATTACTCAGATCAAACATAGCTTCAAATAAAACAAAAAGACTTAAAACTTTAAATTATAAGTCTTTTCGTAACAGAATAACACCACAATCCCAATTCAGTTTCTGAAAATAAATTTAATGTATCAGCTTTCAGAACAGTAACTGAAACGGAAATAATCAATGTAAAAGTCAGGAAAAGACAAATCAAAATTTTCAGAAAAGAGGGCAATTAAAAACTAATGAAAATGTAGTAATAAAACTATCCGCAGGAAATAAATCAAATCACGCTTTTTTGAAGCAAATGTTTCAATTTTTCATGCGCGTAGGATTTCCTGTGATTTCCGTGGTCTAGCCACGTTTCAGCGACGTATTTGAAAAGCGTGTGTTTTCAGAACAAAATGTAACAGCTGATTTTAAATAATTTATTATAATTGCTACAAAGTGCTGAAAACTGTTATGTTATCATATCACTAGAAATCTAGTGTTCAGTCATAAGTAAATTTTCTTTTCAGGATTATATATGAGAATATTTGAGAACAAACGCGGAACTAACTAACTATATCTAAGTCAGAAATTCTAAAAATATTTGTGTTGGACCGCTTCTGTCAAATTCAATTGACATTACATCACTGTCAAAAAGGGAGTTCATTCCATGGCTAAAATGTTGTATTTTGGATTTTCAGCATTACCTTAGTTCCTGCTCATCTATTTTCCTAAGGGAAGAAAGTGACACAAAATTAGGATAAAATGAATTTTTGGAATGCATCTCACTATATTGTATGAATGATACGACTCCAGTTTCTATTTCATTATTTAGTGATAACAAAATGTTTAGTGGTGTTTGTCTTATTGTAATAACGATCAATGAGTTGTAAATATCAGGTGCAATGGCTATTTTCGAAAAAACATCGCAAACCAAAGCTCTAATAGATGACACGGAAAAGCTAAGTTGTACAGTAGATAATGCACAAAACATTAACAAACACACAGTAAGTGATATTTTTTGTTTCGAAATATCTTACGGTCTGGTGCAGAGACCTTTTACTTGTTAATCTTAAGTGTTTTGAGGTGAACATCTGTATTAATTACTAAGAAATCTTAAGCAAACTAACGGCATCTGTGTATTGTTTTGTGGGCGATTTCCATGGTTATCACAATCATAATGAGCGTAGTAAAAGTATTCAGTGTTCTTCATCATAGTATCACATTACCCATTCATATAATCAGCAATCAGTCAGCCTTTAAAATAGCTAAATGTTCTAGGAATATATTTTACGTGTGCAGCGCGGTCCCTTAAAGGATAACAAGTGGAATGTCTCGCGCCGGTATCGGGACTTCGCAGCCCTACACTCAGGGCTGCTGCAGTCTAACATAGAACTGCCCATACCACCAAAGAAACTCATTGGAAACATGCAGCCAGCCTTCATAGCTGAAAGACAAATAGCTTTACAGGTTTGTAGTGTGATTATAGTACAAAGTTGGTAGGTGATAATTGGCTTACCATAGTAGGTAAAACTTGTAGATATTTTATATTTCACCAGAAAATTGCAGATTCCGTAAGATTGTAATAAATCTTGATTAGATTATTATTTTTTCTTAATATGTTATGAAAAAATCGTTTTGGGTACAATAAATCCCATCCAAATTCAATAGTTTCCAATAAATCTGTGTCTTCTTTAGAAATTATAGTTTACAATTTCATGCAATAATTTACAATCTTACGGCATTTGCCATTTTCCAGTGACATATACAAGAAACACTAAGTACATTTTTCTTTTATAAACAAGCATTAGGTATTCAAGCTATTAGAAAATTGTTGATAAGGATTATGTTTAATATTTTGCTGACCATATCTGAGTGATTATTCAGGTAATACAATTTTTAAACAAAACTGTTACAAGATTATTATTTTAAAACTTAAAGCAATCTATAAGATCATCTAAAGAGATGATATTCTGCATATTTCTTAGCCTTGTCACTAATATAATCATTTAAATAATTAAGTATTCCTTTTAATTGAATAAGTGCCATTGGTTATTTACCATTGGTTCATTTAAAGAGAGAAGTTTTCTGATTGAACTGGAAAAAGGTATCTCTTTAACACTTTCACTTTGGGGTTTTACTTGGGGCGAGAATATTAATTGGCTATTAGATTAGATTACTATTTTAGTAGCCAATTCATATTCCATTAATAAAATTCCCCTTATAGGTCACCCCTATCTTGAGACCACATTGTTCCTTTTGCACCTTCAGACATTTTTATGGAAGTCAATGAATGAGTCACGGTTTCCTACCAACTGAATTCAATTCCCTGTATTTTGTTAGTTATGATGACTCATGTTTTTATTGTCAACTTCGTCAAGACGTCATGGATAACTGAACTGGGCTATTTTTTTTGCTTATTTGAAGTAGCTTGACATTCTTATCCTGTAGTTCTACGAAAATGGCATTAAAATATCATCAGAGCTTCATCAGAGAATTTTCCAAGCGTCACCGAAACAACATTGATTACCTCTGGAAATTCAAAGCTGACAGAAAAAAAACTTCCATAATCTTTAACCCCTTATTTATCCACTAAGCGTTGGGATTTCATGTCATGACTCAAGGGTTCGGGCTGTGCATTGTCTGATATGTCAGAGTGAATGAATCGTAAGTATTTTATTTTAAGATTAATTAAATTTGTTTTGTTTTTTCAGAGCTACATCAATGAAGTGCTGTCATATGAGGTGTTAGCTTTATCATTACAAGTGAGGAGTTTCCTAGACCCTGGCAACTACCCACTGGATATAGCAGGTAAATATTAGTTATTCTATTGAGAAAACAGGAATCTATCAAAAAACCAGGACCAAATTCAAAAAAAATATGCATCAAACAGATAGAAAAACTGTAAAAATGTTGCATCTTGTTTTAAAAAAATGGTGGTACCTTTATGAATTTTCTCACAGGACAATTTCGTAATGTTGTTATCATGCAATCAAAGGTCATGCCATATTTTATATTACTATAGCTAACTCTTTATCAATAAACAAGGGAATCTACAATCCAGAATAAATGTTTGAAAGACTTTTTCTTCTTCTCAGTATGAATGGATAGTAATGGTCAGCTCACAAGGCTCGATGCAGCGTGTATACCTTGGGGAACACAAATTAATTGAAATGAGTACCATTTTGTGTAAAAAATCAAGTTCTATCTTATATAGAGTGAGTTGTCCCTTGGGTTAAGAATTAACACTGGTTAATATTTTAAAGGATCTAGAATGTCAGTTGTTTACTTGGAACAAAGCATTGCATCTTAGTGCTGAAATGAGTGGGACAAGTATGATAAGAACTAAACTATCTAGGGATGAACCCAATTTTCATTGTTAAATTCAAATATTTTTGTGTTGATGGAGGTGATCAGACTTCAAATAATGTATTATTAATATTCTCAAGGAATTCACTAAGATTATAATTTTTAATTAATTTTAATTTATTTAGACAAATGCTGTGTAAAATCGTACAAGTTAAAATGAGGCTTTTGTAAGAATTGTTTTAGTTTTAAAGTGTAAAAAAAAATAAATGGAGAGAATGGACCTTGACCAAAATTGCATTATTGTTAATCTTAGCTTTCAGTGGTTATGATGTAACAATATTCCAAAGAAAACACAATATATGCGAGATTTTTGAATATGAAGTAATTTTTAGTTGTGATTTAGTATTAAATCTGACAAAAAATATTATACTTTTTGGGTTCCGTAATTCTTCCCTTATAGGATCATTTCGTTGTCCCTTTTTCTGTTTTTCAACACCTTTTTTCTCAGGAACGCGTGGAGTACCTCCGCACATAAGTTGAAATAAATATTGAAATGAAAACTCAAATATCACATTTTTTTGCTAAAATAAATAACGTATTTACTTTACCTTCAGTAACATAATCGTGCTAATGTAAACTAACACTTATTGGTCAAGGCTGAAAATTATCCGTTTGCTGTTTGAAGTCGAGTTTCGTGTGGCTAGGGAATTGTTCAATTGGCCACAAGTATTTCACTGTGGGATTCAATTGGGCAGAAATCTACGGAACTGGTCCAATGCCTTTGTATTTTATTGCGAAATATATATTTTTGGGAGTTATTTAGTGTAGGACTTTAGGGACGAAGAAGAGTGTGAAATTTTACTTTACTAAAACCTTTCGGTGATCACAATCAGCGCATAGATATACATAAGAGGTCACGTGGCTCCTCCCTGTGGCCTCTTAAAAGACCACCTCTGTGGAACCCCTGGTAGGGCACGTCCCTGATGAGGCTAAAGGGGTGAACTCGCTGTGCACAGCAGCACGTGATCACTTTGCCAGCGCTTTCCTGTGATCTCTCGGTGGGCGGATAATCCCCAGGATTCCGGGAGTCCCGCCAGGCGTAAATGATGCAGGCGGCGTTTTTAATCTGAGCTCACAACACACTAAAGTCAAATAACTCAACTTTGAGTTAAGCGTACAATAAAGAATCAAAGAAAGAAGAATAACAAAAACTACACAGACGCGACATTCAGCGACCCACATTGGGCCTGCGTGGTGTATAATATTTCAGCCCACCTCTCAAGAAGTAGAGGCCTGAGTTCTAGCAGTGAGAACATGCTATTGCATTGTATGTATCACGCTGGTATCTGCAACTCCATGTGCAATCGCGTATTTTGCGTACAGACGCTATGGGAATATTACGGGCTGCTGATTATGTGTTTGTTTTTTTTTTTACAGATCAAGCTCTTCAGACTGTTTCGATAGCGTTGCGGGGCGACGGTAGATACGAATTGAAAGGTCCACTACCCGACATCGGATGGCGGATACGAAAACATTATTTTTTAGTAAGTAAACTGTTTTAAATAACTATTTTATATGTTTGGTATTATAAGAAAAGGAGCCTCACGGTGGAAAAACGTCCAGAAGGATTAGAACGTAGAAGTATGTTCTAGTCGGTTGAGACGTTTTTAAACCCTGAAAACAGTATTGTCTCCAAAAATCCGTCGAATGCTTAGCGTCGAAAGATGTTAGAATTTATGGATTTTGTAACTATGGAAGGTGAAGATTTACTAAAATTAAAAAATTAATAAAATGATAACACTAAAAAGTGTTTATTATCATAATTAAAAGTAGTCTGTAGTCTTTTTAACCCAAGGTTGACTGGTAGAGAATGCCTTGATGCATTAAGTCCGCCCATGTACCACTATTTTCCATTAAGTTTAAAAAAAAAAAAAAAAAATTTGGGTCCAAGGGAATTATGTTGACTGGAAGCAGACACATCCTGTATATTGACACTATCAGTCAATTGAAAGACACGTCCTTTTTACGTTATTATGCTAACAATAATATTTAAGTTATTATTGTAAACGAAAATCCAGCCACTGACTGATAACTCGTATAAATGTATGTTTTTAAACGGGTGCAATGTACCTACTAGCTAAATAATCTTGAATATTGCAATTACTACCTACTAACATACTTTGTTTATGTATCTTTAAGATAAATACCATTTTAAAGTAGGCAGCGACAAATTTTATGTGCGAATCCGTTTTAAAAGCATGTTGGTGATCGGAGCATTTAATTTATATTCGACAAACACATCCGCTGCGACCCACAGTTATCGCCTCCCCTTTTCTGGCGCACTTGAAGGCGTTTCCTTTTTTATAACAGTTTTAAACGCACATCCTTAGTGTTCAAATTTTCTATAAAATATAGGCCTGACCGATTTTGGCCATGGCGGTCAATCTCAACGGTAATCCCATTGGCGCGGGACGTATTATAGTGCACAAGTGTGTGCGCAAACACAGGTGCACTCTCACTTCCGTCACTCTCACAGTCCGATGGGACGGCAACCCGACACGATCGGAGAGAGATCTGGCGCAGGACCAACGGCTTTATGTGCTTTTCTAGGCACGGGGGTGACACTCCACCAACTTCCTAACTCCGAGCTGTCACAGAGGAATTCCAATTGGAAAAACCCAGTAAAACTTTATGCCTGACCTGAGAATAGAACCCAGGACTCAAACGGGAGACCAACGGAGCAGTTATTCATAAAATAATTTGTGTTTTTTGTGTGTGTTTCAACGTTATCCAAGAATGCGTAGGCATAATTTAATTTTTTTTTTTCTTGAACAACATCTACAATTGAGAGCCGGGACCAACAGTCTAACGTGCGAGGCACGTAGGGTTCTCGGTATGTTGAGATGGCCCATCCATGTTTCGACTTCGGGCATCGTAGCTTAACTTGAAAGATCGTCCCGTCGGCTATTATGATTAAGCCACGAGCTCCGCCTTGTACTAACCGTGTATAGGCAGAAAAAAAAAAAACACGAAACGGCGATTTAAATAAAAAAAAATTATTGAAGCGTGATAGTGTCATATGTCGTGAGAATCCATTATTATGATTTATGAATCATTATAACTCTGCACCCACATTTGGCTTATCGGGCAAGTGATAAAAATATAGTAGACACTCATGTTTTTACTTCGCACTTAGGTTAAACGAGCCTTAACTTTGTTATAAGTGGCGATAATTATGTAGAAGAGTTTCATACGAAGCTAATACTTTGTCCAGGCGTGGACAAAGACTTAAATAAGCTGCGTAAATAATTATCATCGTCTCAGTTGAAATGTGTGGATCAGAGGCGGATCCAGGATTATCGTTTGGGGGTTCGGGGGATCTTGACCACGCTGAGTGTATTTTTTAGCAATGTTAACTCAAAACAAGCACGTAACATTTTATTATGCTGGAACCGCCAATGTTGCGCTAACTTCATCGAGTGATTTCCATCGATCTTCACGCGCATATTCCCCGAAGGGTTCGGCAGAGGTGGAGAATACCTTTTTTTTTTTAAGGATGGGAAATCATCAAAAGACTTCTTCCGCTCTGGGTGGAGCGGAAGGGCGTGTCAGACTCTTACTGACTGAAACCCATCCGTGTTCCTTCTAAAGCCCTTTGCGTTCCAGGGCCGCGGTGACTTTCGAACAAATTCCGCAACCAGGTGGAGAATACCTACACCCACATTATTAATTAATTTAAACTTTATATACAATAGTGCTACAAGGGCGGAAATAATGCAACAAGGCACTCTCTACCAGTCAACCTTTGGGTTAAAAAGACTACACTGTGGTTACCTAAGTGTACAAGAAATAAATAAAATTTAAACCAGAATACAGTTCTGTGCAGTTACGTCTTCTTCCCATTGAGGTGGGCAGCATTCCGTAAATAAGGTTTTTTAATTCGATACTATGTAGTATGCTGGTTCGAGGTGGCGCAAGAAAAGAGTGTCTGCAAAGATCTACCTATCTATTGGGGTTTGGTTTCCGCATTTTTAGTCCTGAAGTTGGACCATTGTGCCGTCGGACATGGCGGCCGTCATTCCTGTCATGTCTTCAAGGATATGGTGAGGTTTTGGCCCAGCCGAGGAACTCTAGGATACCGAAAATAATTAATCGGCAAAAATATAAAAAAAAATACCACAGTAGAATTAATTTATTTGTTTTTGACGTGACAACGTCTAATAAATCGATGAACGCCGGCTGCACGCACGAAAAAAGATGACTCATTAAGAGCAGGCACTCTAAAATAATTTCTACGCAAGCTCCGCCCCATGCACCCCCGCCACTCTCCGCGCTTCATTTCCCGCGAGCGAGCCGAACGTCGCGCGTCGCCCGAATATTGTAACTTTATTTTATTTTGATTTTAGAATAGCGAACATAGATGGAATAGAGACACCTTTATTTAGTTTTATGAAATAAAAAGTTTTCGCAATTACGAAATTTTTATTCAACACTAACTACACATACACAAAACATCGTCAAATTAATGGTTACTTTTTTTTTTT
>NDFZ01005226.1:217631-268351 GCA_002192655.3 Mamestra configurata | reverse complement strand
AAATTCAAAAGTCATTTATTCAAATTAGGCTGAGTGCCAGCACTTTTTGAACGTCAAAGTTCTACATAAAGACAGTCCCCCAAAACGCCCGCCCGTCACCACTTCCTAGTGTTTTAGCTGGGAAGAAGAAGTGGCGCAACAAACTCCCCAGCAACACATCTGTCTGTTAAGTTATAAGAACTATCACTTATACAAAGATATGTAAGTAGTCAGTATTCTTACAATACTGACTACTTACAATCTGTCTGTTAACTGTCTTATCTTTCTAACAGCATACGCGGCTGAGCTTAGACGACCCGCAAGAGATGTTATATGAGGCCCCCATTGTAATTTCTCGTCCAATGTGATACCTAGGAAAACCGTCTGATTAATGAACTCCAGTTTTTCTCCATTCAATATGATGTCACATTCGCTACTTTTAACATTTGGTAAAGAAAATCTAATACATTTAGTTTTTTTTTTATTTAAAACCAAGTTGTTTGCCGTAAACCAATTTTGGACCTGATGAATACAGCTATTGACGTCGTCAAGATTTTGAGGACGTCGGTCTATTTTAAATATGCATACAGATTCACTGAATGAGGGTTTTTGTGAAAATTCACGCCACCAGTTGGCGCCACTTATGCTCTTTGCAAACGTAACTTTGACGTAACCATGACAGTGACGTCAAATTATCTATCAGTAAACATTAGCGTTTTGACAGCTGCCTGGAGTCTTGTAC
Organism: Mamestra configurata; assembly: GCA_002192655.3. Lineage (NCBI taxonomy): Eukaryota > Metazoa > Arthropoda > Insecta > Lepidoptera > Noctuidae > Mamestra > Mamestra configurata. Next base: position 267,630 of record NDFZ01005226.1, on the reverse strand, counting down.
CTGACTTCTCGGTGCTGCCACCTGGTTTACGTCGTTTCAGAAAACCCTCATTGAATCTATAATTTCTAAAGCAAAATGCAGTTTTGATGCACTATTGATTAGTCAAGATTTATTAACGGTTTTTTGGCACGTACTTCGGTTACGCAATGTTTGTGCATAATTGTGAAGCTACAAGTGAAAGAGTCTCTATCTTTCACTCGTAGTTTCACAGTTGTGCGACAACGGAAATATGTCTTAGCCAAACAAGTGCTAAGTATCGTTAACAGGTCTTACTTTGACTTAGCTAAAAAAGGTATGAGTGTCATACGAATATGTACCTTATTGTAGTGATAAGTAAAGTAAGGAACATATTCGTAAAAAAACACAAGTTAACTCAAAGCACGGTCTGCGAGCCTTGTCTTTAGGCTTCAATGGAGGCATACATAGGTACTATGTAAGCATGAAGCAAACTAAATTCTAAAGCTCTCAGTTTAGACTAATGTATGGCGGAATATTTTATCGTTTGTTATTCTATTTTCGTTTTATAATTCTAAAACACTTTGTTTGTAGGCCTTTTTTAAACCCGTATATGTTTGTTATTGTACATGAACGAAGTTAATGGTCGAGATACCTGTACTTTCCTCTTTCAATTCCATTGCTTGAAACAACAAATTAAAACAATTTGAAACATAGTGATCAAGTCACCACTACATAAATGGGCTGTAGAGCCACTGTTCTTTACATATTACAAATCATAAATGAAATTATTCATTCATGATTGGTCCGAGACCTGGTAGACATTTGAGATTGCCTCTAAGATATTTTTTGTAAAAATGAAATTGTAGCTTTGAAAATGTAAGGGTTGATTTAGCCCTGCTTCTCCCCAGCCAGGTCTTTTCTGTGTTAGGGTATTATATGAGAGGTATAGGGTAGGTGTAGGGTAGATATAGGACAAGTTTTTAGCTCAAACACCTATCCAAAAATGTCTACCAGCTCCCCTACTAGATAGAAAACGCACAGCCAAAACCACGGGGTCTAAGTGCGTAAATTTTGCATGAGTTTCTTTAATCAGGGAATAAGTTTGTTGGCGAATTCGTCATTTTTGCATGTACATAACATAAAAAGCATCTCAGTTGCAATGATTTACAAAACATTGATTGACAAGATTGATTCCAGAAACTGGAGGACTACTAAATAGACAAATAAATGATTTGATTGATTGATTGACATACCTTTAATTTTATTCTTCTCATCCCGGTCCCTAGCCTTCGTCTGAAAGTTATGCAGCACTTGAGGATGCGACCATATCTTCTGTAGTATATGGAAGTCCTTCAATATGCTCTGTTTAGTCTGCTTGCCGTAGTTGTGCAAGTAGTGCTTGTACAAGTCCCACTGGCATGGCGTGAGAGTTATAAACACGGTGTACTCATGCTTCTTAGGCAAGTAAGGGTAGAGTACTGAAGCTTCCTGCCTTTGTAGACAACCTTCGAGCACTTTGTGTAAGATGTGTGTACGAGCCTTCATTAGTTTGATGTCTTCTTCACTAGAATCTCGGTGCTGACCGTTCATTATTGGATTTTCGAACCTTTTAGAAAGCAATAGAGTTTAATTTTTAATGAAAAAAGATTTTATGGCTGGTTTTTTATATCTTTGGAAAATAATTTTAACATTTTATTTTTATTTTCAAATATAGGTTATCTGACGGTTGAAAAATCAGCCAATAGTCAATTAAAAAGAATAAACTTTTGAACAAGGGAAGAGATTTGGAAATCATAAGGAGTGACTTTCTCAGAAACGGGACGGTACACTTTGAAAAAGCCTATCTGATTAATTCCACATTTTTAACTCACCGATTAGAATACTCAGCATAAGTTCCCAGCAAATTAGGCTTGACGAAGTTCACCATGCAATAATACTCTCTCAAATTATTCTGCATCGGGGTTCCCGTTAAAATAATCCTTCTCTTCGTGACAACCCTGCTCATTGCTACCGCGAGTACTGAGCAATCGTTCTTTAGCAGATGTCCTTCGTCACAGACTATAATATCTGGGCCGGGGTCGAGTAGGGCTGTGCGTATCTTGTTGACGATCGTCGGTCGAATGTCGTCGAGGACTGGATCGAGAGTCGTTAAACTTCGGAAGAGTTCGTATCCTACGATGAATATTCCGCCGCCGTTGTACCAGTCTTCTAGTTGGTAGGCGCGTTCGTAGGTTTTCTTTAGCTTTGAAAGCTCGAAGACCTGTTTGGATGAGATATTTGGAGTTGATATTGCGCGAATTTTTGGAATAGTTCAAAATGTCGATACAATATTGTTAATGAGTTTCAGAGAACAAAAGTTTTAAAAAAATTCTGACAGCTAGCATTAAAATTTTCAATACTTATACTTACCTGAAGCAAAGACCTTACAAAGGAAGGATGGTTAGACCTCATGAAGAAAGCAGCTTTGATAAATTCTTATTCAAAACTAAATATGAATGTAATACCTGTAACTTCCTCTTTATTTTACGTTGCTTGAAAAAAGAAAAATAACAAGTGATCACAAAGCTTTATCATGATAACTTAATTTTTTTAAATATGCCTGGACAAATTCCTTTTTTTATGGATGGGAAATCATCATGCCCTTTGCGTTTCAGGGCCGCGGTGACTCTTTCCAACAAATTCCGCAACCCTGGCAGAGGACAAATTCCTTGGTGGTTCATTACTGCACAGGGTGCCACTTTGCGTCTATAAAACTTACGTAGTTTGATAAACGAAAAAAAAAAAAAAAAAAAAAAAAAAAAAAAAAAAAAAAAAAAAAAAAAAAAAAAAACCTCACTACTGATCACTATAATCGCACTTAAAGATCGCTTGACCAGATATCGAGAACTGTAGAATGTTCTGGCATAGAAATGTCTAGAAAGTACTTTACTCTACTAGTTCTGCTACTCGGTACTAGATGGCGCTAGTAGAAACTAATTTCGTCATGTACCCGGTATTAATTCTGGCGCGTAACAATACACACACTTGACATCTGAACAGTTTGAAAGAACTACCATGAAAACTTAATGGTAGTTCTTTAATTAAAACAAATAAAAACAGCGCTTTCAAAGCTGAAAAATATTTCATAGTTAGTACAAATATTTACTACTACTACTACTGATGCTTACCTTGATCTGGTTGGTGACGGGTCCAATCCACTTATGTATCTCGTCGACCCAGTTGAGTACCGTCGACAAAGGGCAGCACACGAGGACACGTTGCATTTTCACGCCGGGATGAGTTAATACCTGAGGGTTAAGGTGATGCTACGTGTGCACATTATGGAATGATTTGCTATGCTGTCAATGACTGTATCTACCGAGTTGCGTTTGAGCAACGTTAGCGGCGGAAATTCCCTACGGCACTTTAGACACAGAAGAGATAAACTCTCGAGCAAGCTGGAAGATTCGGTATTCAATATATCGGGTTCCACTGCTGGGCATGGGCTCAAATTTCAGACAGCCTAATCTCCCTCCATCTTCCATTTTACCAGTCTATCCCAGCCACATTTGTAAGGACTAAAGTCCATCTAAAGTCCGAGGCAAGTACCATTCCAAGTTCCAATGTCTATCAAAAAGTAAGAACAGAAAGGATGTTTATTCTGGCAGAAAAGACGCTCAAATGAATACCTACACAATTATGTCAAGTAAAATATAATAATAAAAATGTAATGTAGTAGTAAACTGTTTTATATTTTATTAGCGTTCCGTAGTCAACAAGGAACCCTTATTCACGCCGACAAAGTGGTCAAATAAAACTTTGAAAAACATTTTTTTTCGGCCAACTTGTAAAATGGAACTGAGTAAGTAAAAAAATCCTAATAATTGTATAGAAAATTACTTGAAACCAAGTGCATTTTATAAATTTGTAATGTAATAATAGTTAAGTACATTTTACTATTTTTCTGGCATGGTTTAGGAGACGGAAACCCTATACTGTGCGTGGTCCGACACGCACTTAGCCGGTTTTTTTATAAAAGTTCGATCCAGCCGGTCCCTAGCTGGCTTCCCCTAGCGACGTCCTTAGCCGACGTCCGTACCCTACAACGGGTGCTCGCGAGCGTGTAGTCGATGAGGCTTACATGTCCGCCACAGGCAAGTCCGGTTAAGCAATCAACAACCCGAAATTCAATTTTAAATTTTTATTTTATTTATTGTACACCTACCACGGTATAGTCTTTGTAACCCAAAGGTTGACTGGTGGAGATTGCCTTGATGTATTAAATCCGCCCATGTACCACTAATGTACATAAAGTTTAAATAAATAAATAAACCTAATAAGTTGCCCTGCACAAAAAACAAAACAGGAATGGACATTACACAACCAGCCACCTTTCCAAAACATCCTATAGTAATTGAGGGAAGCCGGCACACATTTTTTTTTACATAAAAACAACACTTTTAACAAACTAAAAATCGATTACAGCAATTGATGGGAAAGTACTTACTGTGTGTAATAGAGCCAGAACTTGCAGCGTCTTGCCAAGTCCCATGCAGTGCGCGAGGATGCATCCACCTCCTGGTCGTCCGGCAGCGATTTCCGCTAAACTTTCGAAGCAAGCGTCCCACATGAACTTGACGCCTTCGTACTGTGGAATATGATTAATGACAGACAGAAGACAGAAACAGAAGCTCACTTTTACAATCGTAAAACCATTAAAGCCCGTATCATAGTTCAACATTGAAGTTGTATGGGTAACCACGCTGCTGACTACATGGAATGTTGCAGTATCATAATAATTGATGATGAAGCAATATTACTCAAGTAACGGTGTGCACCGAGCTTTATGCTGGCGTAAAAACACGCGGGGAAGTCTTTGGGGACTGCCGATAGAAGTGAAAACTAAGCGAAAGCTAAAGCGTTCGGTAACGATGACGCTAGTTCCATGATTTTTGTTCACCCAAAAAGTACACATATATACACAGTATACATATAGCTCATGGAAAGCGTTCGGTGACGATGACGCGAGTTCCATGATTTTTGTTCACCCAAAAAGTACACATATATACACAGTATACATATAGCTCATGGAAAGCGTTCGGTGACGATGACGCGAGTTCCATGATTTTTGTTCACCCAAAACGTGCTCAACGCGCCTAAAGAAGTTTTCACTTCAAAAAGTTTTATACCAGACGGTACAACTTGGGAGTGTGAACATAGGCTATGTAAGTATGTGAAATAGTTTAGTTTATAACCTCATGCGTTGACCGCTATTGCTTTTTTTTAAATATCTGTTGCAAAAGTAATTAAACAAAATTAAATTAAATTATTAATTATTAAATAAATAATGTATTTAAGAAAATTCTGTCTCAGTTTGGCCTACATACCTGATGAGCCTTCATAACTTTGGTAAAGAAAGGGTGCACGGTGACGATGGGGCGGTTCTCCTCGAAGTCGTACTCCAGACACACCTCGTCGTTAATGACTAGCACGTTCACACCCTCCTCGCAGCCCAGTAGCTCCCTCTGTGCGTACGAGACAACATTTGGTGACAATGGAAAATAGACTTAGGCACAGTGGAAATAAGGTGGATTGGAGCAAAAGTTATCATGAATCTGCTTGATTTGAAATTAAAGATAGTAATAGTTTGATAAGGATCACAATATTACAAGTATCTGGTTACATAAAACAAGTTTTGAACGCCAGTAACATTGGCAATTTGATGGACAAAACGGTATAGGGACCATATTATGAAGTAGGCATGACATCATAGTTCCAGCGTGAGAAAGTGATGGCACTACACTTACTGCATAGCTCTATTTCTCTTTCGCTCGAGAACAACGATAGGTATTTATTCATAATGGGTCCAGAAAAATGTTCGATACATTTTGTGAATAAAAAAGTGATTTGATTTTATGGGATCACTCGTGTCTGTCTGACCATGCCACAGCCAATTTTTTAAATAATCGACCATAAAAAGATAAAATTTTTCAGTAGTATTAGCTCTTTTTTATTTGTGAGTGGCTTCTCGCAGTTGAGGTTGTTGACTGCTTAACCGGACTTGCTTGTGGTGGCCTTCATATAAATATTAAAGCCTCCAGCCAGGGCTTATTAAACTTACAAACCAAGCGACTAGCCGCTAAGGGCATCCCCTGTGGGGTACGGGCCTCGGCTTAGGGCGTCGCTGGGGGGAGGAAGCTAGAGACGGGCTGGATCGAACTAGGATTATTATTTAGGGACGAATTTAAAACTACAGGCTCAGCGGCGCGGGCTGTTTCGAGTAAGGGTCGGGGCTCTTTTTTCATGCTTACCAGTTGGGCCTGCTTGTTGTTCAGTCTTTTTTTTCTCTCAAACTCTTCCATATTCGCCACTACAGTACTGCGCGCTAAAGATTTCTTGTCAATAACCTGTGGAAAAATGTTTTGTTGAAATGCATCATTCTTGGAGATAGCAAGAAACATCTATATTAATACAATAAAGTTTTAAGTTTGTTTGTTTGTTTGAACGCGCTAATCTCCGGAACTACCAGCCGGATTTGCAAAATTATTTTTGTGTATGATAACCACATTCATGAGTAAGGCTATATGGGAACGGGAAAAAACGGGATGTGCGCGTACGCGGGCAAAAGCTAGTTTATGCATATGTGAGTACATAAGAATTTATCATCATCATAGTGCTACCCAAGTGCGTTGAGGTCGACTTCTAGTGTAATTGAATGCAGCTGAATACCTCCATATTACACAGAGGTACTTCCTATCTGAAGTCCGAAACCCAGTTACTGGGTAACACAACACCACTTAGTAAGACGAAAACGAATTGAAAGGCTGACTTACCTTCCTAATATTACGACGTCCTCTAAACAAACTGGCTTGAGATCGTTTAGACATACAAGTATCTGACGATTCCCCGAATAGCTCCCTTGATAGTATTCTGAAAAATAAAATTAACATTTCCCAACTTGCTTCACCACTTAACCTTAAATTTTATCCTTGACATTTTATGCCTCAGCCCAAACAAAAAGGAGCGTCGAACAGAGGGTTGAGAGACAATGAATTATAAACCTTATAAATCAGTACCCAGAAAGCAAATCAGACCTTGCGATTCCTCTTAAGGATTGTTTTCCCATGTATCATTAAAGTCTGGCTGTTAAAATTGTGTTTCGAAAAAGCAATGCTGTTCTGCGTCACACTCTTAGAGATTACAATCTCGAGCCGAGTTCGCAAATTCTTGATCACGCGAGATTACATATTTAACTTTTTAAAGCTACAAGTTTACACTTGTAGCTAAGCAAGGACTTTGCTAGAACCCAAACCTATATTTGAAGCTGGTGGTGGCTACTTACATCGTCAGACTAGGAGAGTCAGGGAGCAGAGAGTGCACCTGTTTACGCACACACTTGTGTAAATGTGTACTATAATATCTCCCGCGCCGACGACGGAGTGACGTCGTATGTGTGAGTCGGGTTGGTCGCCGCGCCTCTATGAACTCGCTGACGAGCTTGTGTCTAACAGCGTACAGTTTATGTTCATACCCGAGTTGTTTCTGCCTCTCCAGGAACTTCTTGCCGGAGCGGCGCGTGCGCGTGCTGCGAGGTCGTATGTGTGAGTCGGGTTTGTCGCCGCACCTCTCTATGAACTCGCTCACGAGCTTGTATCTAACAGAGTACAGTTTATGTTCATACCCGAGTTGTTTCTGCCTCTCCAGGAACTTCTTGCCGGAGCGGCGCGTGCGCGTGCTGCGAGGTCGTATGTGTGAGTCGGGTTTGTCGCCGCACCTCTCTATGAACTCGCTCACGAGCTTGTATCTAACAGAGTACAGTTTATGTTCATACCCGAGTTGTTTCTGCCTCTCCAGGAACTTCTTGCCGGAGCGGCGCGTGCGCGTGCTGCGAGGTCGTATGTGTGAGTCGGGTTTGTCGCCGCACCTCTCTATGAACTCGCTCACGAGCTTGTATCTAACAGAGTACAGTTTATGTTCATACCCGAGTTGTTTCTGCCTCTCCAGGAACTTCTTGCCGGAGCGGCGCGTGCGCGTGCTGCGAGGTCGTATGTGTGAGTCGGGTTTGTCGCCGCACCTCTCTATGAACTCGCTCACGAGCTTGTATCTAACAGAGTACAGTTTATGTTCATACCCGAGTTGTTTCTGCCTCTCCAGGAACTTCTTGCCGGAGCGGCGCGTGCGCGTGCTGCGAGGTCGTATGTGTGAGTCGGGTTTGTCGCCGCACCTCTCTATGAACTCGCTCACGAGCTTGTATCTAACAGAGTACAGTTTATGTTCATACCCGAGTTGTTTCTGCCTCTCCAGGAACTTCTTGCCGGAGCGGCGCGTGCGCGTGCTGCGAGGTCGTATGTGTGAGTCGGGTTTGTCGCCGCGCCTCTCTATGAACTCGCTCACGAGCTTCGCGCGCTTGGCGTCGTCCAAACTGCGTACATTCAAATAAAATTAAATGAATCTGTGATATTCAATTGTTTAAAATATACAAGTATATTCATATTGAAGGGGTTAATCCATCTGGATCCCTAATCGCCGCAGTATACTAAAATGGATACTAGTAGCTAGTATGGATAAAAAATAAAGTGGAGGAAGGCATTAATTTGCTCAGGAATGGAACCGAGGTCAGAAAAAAACAAAAGATATTTTGTATCTAACAGCTTCTAAAGCTAAACCCTGGGTTTGCAGAGATTTTACATTACAGACTTTACATTCGTGTGGAACACTACATATTATATAAAGTTGAGAACACCAACGACGCTCCTCACTAAATCTCCTCACAGTATACAGCTTTCAAACTTTTTAACAGAGGTCGGAATTAGGTAGAGTTATTTATGTACTTACACTGATTTCATACAGCGAAAGAATAAAGAGGATATGCCTCAAATCTCGAGATTAATTTTAAAGAGCAGAAAAATCCCATGATTTATTAAATAAAAAGTTATTTACTTTCACACAATTTAAACCACTGCACGCGCGATGTTGCCAAATTTACATCAACGACATCGGATGTCCGAAGTGGCAAAATTCCAATGCGCACACGCGCGATGTTGCCACATTTGCAGTTCGCACAACATAGCTTGTGAGAACAAAAGAAAATTTATTATTATTTACTTGTAATATTATTGGCCACACGGGATTGTCTATTAGAAATCCCGGGAAGATCCATATTAATATCAACATTTCGATGCAAGTACATAAATAACTACTTAAACTTTATGTACAGTAGAGGTACATGGCCGGACTTGCAACAATGCAACAGTGCAACACTCAGTCTTTGTATGTTTTAATCTACAATCTTTGACAAAGGGGGTAGAATTTATAACCAGGATAAATTAAAAACAAAGACAGAATCACACAATAACCCTTATTTATTTATTATTTAGTCCTTATAACTACTAACATTATGTCACTTTATTGCTTATTATTAAAATCTATTCACCTTATTTGATATCTTATTATTGCGAAAATAATGAAACCCAAATCCATAGACTATCATTTAATATATGTTGTATTAAAATCCTTATTTTAGACTTAAATATAATAATCTTATTCTAGTTTGAGATAGTCAGATACAATTCAACTTTAAAATTAAAAAAATCTAAAAAGATATGGTTTACAATACCTGGCTTGGTCTTTCTTGCCCATTCTTTTGAGAAGCTTCTCCTTGGTGCTCACCCATTGCTTCTCTTCCTCAGAAGAGGAATCTTCGTCATTCTTCATTTTGCTAGTCGACGGTTGATTTTTAGTTGCGCTTTTCTAAAAAAACAAAACAACAAGATTAACTATTTTAGGCGATTTAAAAAAGTTAGAACTTTTAACAATGGAAACACTGACCTAATTTTGCAATAAGGAAATAAAATCGACTTTATAACTGGATGTTTAGATAAGAGCTTACTTCGTTAAACACTAATGTTTATTTAAAAACAATACTGAATTAATAAGTTAGTACTGAGAGGAAGAAAGATATTTTTTGTTTCATTATTAAATATTCGCTGATTCCATCAATGAACATGGAATTTTATTTACTACATCTGCGCGGATGAAGTCGCGAGCGAAGTGCTAGTACACGCATATTGCCAGCGCCAATGGTCAGCATACTAAGAAACCCAAAAAAACATGTTGTTTATAAACAAACTGAATTTCGGGTGAAACAAATCAAATTTGCTTTAATTTACCATCGACACGCTAAGAAGAAATTATTACCTGTTTATTCCTCGTAACGGGACCCTTAGTAGGCGTATCTTGAACATCATCGTTCACCACCACGGGTGCGTGCAACATCGTCAGTTCCTTATTCATCATCTTATCAGCCGTCAGCATCAGGTCGGCGCCATCTTCCACCGCAGGTTCTGCTTTCTTCTTGCACTTGCTACTAATTTTGTGTTTGGTTTCATTACCATCTAAAAGTTCTTTTTTCACCTTGATGGCGGAGTCAGAATCGCTGTCGTTGTCGTTCATCAGGAGATTCTTTGCTAAAGTGTTTTCTGTTTGCTTTAGTGGCTGTGAAAGAAAGGTAAACATATTTAAGGTTTGTTATCAACATTTCTTTGTTTCAATTGATTATTATTTAATTTGAAACTAAATTAGAAAATCCTTGTAGAATAGTGGTAAATTATAAATAAATTCGTATAAGAATGTAAATATATATATAGTAATAAATTCGAAAAGAAGTGTCGGACGTTTAAGAATAGCAACATCCCATCACTTCTAGTGGGTGTCGTAAGAAGCGACTAAGGGACTCACCAGAGAATGGGCAGCAGCATTCTCTGTGCACTGCAACAGCTACACTGCGATCGCCAACCAGCCTGCCAAGCGTGGCGATTATGGCAAACACCCCCCTTGGGGGAGGCCTTTGTCCAGCAGTCGGACGTCTTTCGGCTAATATGATGATGATGATGCAGAATAGTTTGTCAACTTGTCACACACTTGCTGACTCGCAATAGATTTCAAGCAATATACCAAGCCTTTTCTCAACTATGTCTGCTTCCTGTCCACCAGATGCAGCTGAATACCAGTATTTTACATGCAGCGACTATCTATGTCCTCCACATACAGTTATTCTATCAATAAATGAACTTAAACCAGTCAAATCTATGAATCTACCATGGACAACGCAACCAATAGGAGTGTATGTGCGGTAAGCGACGTCCCTTTTTTTTTTTTTTTTTAAGGATGGGAAATCATCAAATGACTTCTTCCGCTCTGGGTGGAGCGGAAGGGCGTGTCGGACTCTTACTGACTAAAACCCATCCGTGTTCCTTCTAAAGCCCTTTGCGTTCCAGGGCCGCGGTGACTCTTTCGAACAAATTCCGCAACAAGGGACGTCCCTACCGTCCCTATCTATGAGTCTAACGGTCATATATTTACATTTGTAATTACTGTCCTCAACATAGTGTTTTTTTTTTTATAATTCTAACAAAATACTTACAGTAGGCAGAGCAACTTCATCGTCAACATTGGCTTCTTCATCCTCCGAAGGCTCCAGCTCAGCATAATGGTCAGAATACGTAGGACTTTCGGCCTGACTGCCCGCTTCAGATGTGTAACCCTTAGTTTCCCGCTTAGATGTCAATTTATTTTTAGGCAAGTTCAACTGAATTGTTCTATTCAAAGTGTTTAAATTTGTCAACCTGGAAGTTTATGAAACTAATGTAAAAAAGGTTAAACAATACAAAAATTAAAAGTAAAATATTTTTATTTTTACCATACCTGTTAATCTCTTGGTCTTCAATATCTTTGCTTGTAATGCCTTGATACTGAAAATATGTCTGGACAAATGATTCAGGCAGTTTTTCCAAAGCTACACATGAATTTTGGTAAAGCTTCCCATCAAGTCCGTTAACTGGATAGCAGTGCCAACCATGGCGCTCTACAAATAAAGGAGTTTCTTCTAAAACATTTTCTTTTAAATCCACTTCTTTTTTTACAGAAATTCTTTTCCTAGAGATTTCTTCCTTCCTTGATATTTCTTCTTTCTTTGAAATTCCTTCCTTCTTTGATATTTCTTCTTTCTTTGATAATTCCGCTTTCTTCGATATTTCTTCCTTCTTTGTTATTTCAGCTTTTGCTTTACCTTTTCTGGTTGATCTTTTTGCGCTTACAGGTTCATCAAAAATAGGCATAGTTGGTTCGCATTCCAATAATTCAGCAGGCACATTAGAAATGATTGGCTCTTCATGAACTGTATTTTCTTCAGCAGCCTTATTATTCATTTGGGCAATCTCATTTTCTTTATCTGGTATAATTTTGTCATACACAAATTGCATGTATTTCTGGTAGTTAGAAATCTCGTTTTGATCGATTGCTGTAAAGCCAGTGAAGTTGCCGACGTCATCGTCAACTTGATCAGTAGAATCAACATTGTTACATTGTATCTCACCTTCCTTCGCTTTAGTGACCTGTGCTTGTTTTGATTTTTCCTGTTCTTTCCTATTTCTTAACCGCAATGGTAAGTTTTCAGTTTCAGAATCTGTAGAATCGTCTTTTTTCTCCTCCTTTCTAATTTTGTCTCTCATTTTTTTGGTTAAATTAGCAACTTCATTAGTAAGTTTATCTTTAGTTAGTACTGGTGTTTCTTTGTTAAGGGTCTTTGGATCAACTTTTTTCTGTTTACTCTTACGTTTATCAGGTTTCTTTTTCCCTGTAGCCTTTTTATTTTTAGAATTCTCAGCATCAGAACTACTGCTTTCCATTAAGCTTCCTTTGGCAGTTTCAATAGTCAAAGGTTCGTAGGTCTGTGGGACTAGGAGGCTCATGCTCGTGTCATCTTCCTCGTAATCAGGTTCGTGCTGTCTGCGTATCCTGTGCACACTTTGGGTGAAGATGTCATCACCTTGCATTTCGTGCAAAATTTTGTTGGAAGCAGCAAACTGTTCGAATGCGTCGACATCATAAGTACTACTAGTTTCTCTGCTGAGTTCTGGTGGTACAGAACCCAAAACGTCTATAGCTTCTGGCTTGACTTCCGGTATACTTGTCATTTCGTCAGGTCCATGAATTGGTTCAATTTTTACATGAGCAAGCGAATCTAGATTGTCTGGCAAATCATCCTCGGGTTCAATTTTGATTCGAGTAACAACTGAAACCACTTCCCCTTCATTGATATCTGGGTTTGAAGTGTTATAGCATGACCTAAATTCCTGCATTTTCACTTGTGATACCCAACTGTTCTCGGCTTCAACTGGGTTTTCCTCCTCAGTTTCACTTAAGTCTGGCTCATAATGGTCTTCATTATCAAAGCCATCTAAGTAATCAGGGCTATCTGGATGATCAGCATGTGAATGTTCTAGATTCCGGAATGCTTCCTCAGATAATGTATTTATACTATTAATTGTTAAGCCCTCAATCATAATTCCGTTATTATGGTGTTCTAAATTGAACTCACTAGTGCCAAATAACGAAACATGCACATCTCCATATATTAAATGTTTGACATGTTCAAAAGCAAAAGTTTTTAATGATTTTGGTGTTAGTATACTTATGGTATCACTTAATTCAAAAACTTGTTTTCTTTGTATGAACTCAACACACAAGGACAAGAGTGACTTGATTTCTTCTATCTTAATTGACGGTGATGATTTTTTGGAAGAACAGGTGGAAATTGAATAATTAGATTCTGCTGTACTACACCTTGTTTCAGCCACTTCACGTTCTTCTCTGGGATCCTCACTGCCTGAGCTGGATAATAATTCCACCATTCTTCTGTGGCAGAGTATTTTAAGAGGTGGTACAGTTGCTACATCCTCAGGGGTTGAATATACTGAGGGTGTTGGGCTCCTCTCCATGGTTTTAACAGCTCTACCAGTCAGGACCCCCAGGCATTGTCGAAATAATGTTATTGGCTGGTTTTTCCCATCTGTAATTTCATTTTGTATGTTTTCATGACAAACTTCCTCGACACATCTTTTATCATGTATTTGATTTTTCACAATCCGAAAACACAGTTTAAGAAGAGTCTCTGGGCATGATACTATGGTTTTGATAGGTATTTGCTTTATAGCATGATTTGTCTCCGAGGTACTGGCATGGTTTTCTGTGCTAATTCCAGCGTTTGCAGAATAATTCACACCATTATTATTATTAAATTGAACTGGCTGAACAACAAAATAGTTGCACACACATTCTTTGTTCACATTAAGCCAATCTGTGGTTATGAAAGGGGCACAAAGTGAAATGGCTCTCTGACGGTAATAATTCTTAAAAAAATCACTTACCATTTTAGTAGTAATATTATTATCTGGTGGTTTTTTATTTCGGCTGTCCTGGGCTAAAAAAGACTGTGTAGGTTTATTGACTTTCTTTACCATCACTGTATCATTTATCCATACAGTGTGCCGCCCCTTGATATCAAGTTTTTTGTTGATGTCAGATGGTTTTTTTGCTATCTTAATAGATAGTTCTTTGTTGAGAAATACAGTTTTAGGATTAAATTTTGGTTTCTCCTGAGATTTCTTTACAGAACTTGGTTTAACTGGTTCTTCTACAATTTCACAATCACTGTCACTACTTACTGGTTTTGCTGAGGCAACTATTTGTTTAGGTAGTTCCCTACATTTTGTTAAATTATTTGTTTTTAGAAATTCATCATACTGTTTTGCTAGATCCTCTTCCATCTGCATTAGATTATGTTTAGCTAGTTTAAATAATAAGAAAGATTTCTTGACACAGTAATCCATCTTCATAGTGTCAGTGACATGTGTAGTGTTTATTTTCTTTTTGATGAAATCTTCAGATTTTTGTGTCATTAATGTACCTAACTCAGAAGTTGTTTTCACAATACTATTTAGGAAATAACAAGCATTTTCTGACTGTTCTGGTGTTAATGCAATGTTTTCTTTCATGGGGATATCGTAGGGTGCAGTGGTTTGCACACCAGTGGACACAGTTTGAGTTATACTTGTCTGGCTACACATCTCATAAGTCTTCTTTGCTTCTTGGTCTAGCACAGGTATTTCAAGGGCTTTGCTCTCAGTGGGTGCAGTTGCAGACACTTTTTTAATTTTCAAATTAGTTCCTTGAATCTTTTTGGCAAGGAAGTTCTCAAATTCATTGCTACAACCCCAGAGTTTTGTAGAATCAGTGTCATCAGATTGTTTTGGTACAGTAGAATGTTGTAAACATACTTCAACATCATCACTTTCCAGATCCAGAATTGGGGGATCTGTTTTTGCTTTTTTCTGTGGAGACTGAGTTTCTGATTTCTTACGTAACTTTTTCCTCTTTTGGTGTGATTCATTAGCCTGACCCTTCAACTCTTTCACAGATATTTCACTGTCTGTAGAATCTATATCTTTATTTCCTCTTCTGCCAGGTACATATTCATCATCAGAATAATATTTTTTACCTTTTCTCCTTGGTTCATCATCATCTGATAACTCAACATTGGCAAAAGGGTCCTCATCAGACTCTTCTTGATAAAGTAATTTTGCAACTTTTCTACGTATTGGTCTTTTAGAAGTATCTTCCACAAGTAATGCATTAACATCATTTGCTTCATTCCCAGTGTCATCCGCTTCATTCCCAGTGTCATCCTTTTCTATAACACTGTCAACGTTGTATTCAAAGTCTGACATAACTGGCATTTTACTATTGCGCTTTGTTGGAGATTTATTGATATCAATGGTGCTTTCAACAGTTTCACCTTTATCATCTTCATTGTCAGTAGTTGAGACTACAGTTGTGTTATTATTTTCAGTAGCCAAGTCACTGTTCATTTCTTTTAATTGACTCAAGCTCAACTCTTCATTGTCATCAGAATCTATTTGGGAGCTTTCTAACTGAGTTTCATTTTTAGATACCGAACTTGCTGCTATAGACTCTGATTTTTCATTAATTTCCACTTGATTATTTTCAACAATTAGTGTAGGTACTTTTTTAGTACCACTTCCTTTCTTACCAGTGTTTCTTTTTTTCCTTTTTGGAGAATTTAAATAAGCATTTTCAGAACTGCTATTTGCTATTTGTTGTTCCTTGTCATTTTCAGATAACGTATTTTCATCGGCTGATTTAGACAATTCAGGATGTGTTTTCAATGTACTTAAAGAAACATCATCAAGGTCATCTGAGTCACTAAATATTTTCTTATCCAAGTCCCTATTCTCTATTTTAGATATATCTAATTCTAACAACTCCTTGCTATGTTCATGTATGGCTTGTGTCCCATCTAAATCTTCTAAGCGTATGAGGTCATTTGATAAGACATTTGTATTATTTTTTACCTCACTCTGAGGATTTACTACAGGTTGTATTTTCCTTGGTCTGCCTCTCTTGCGGGTAGACACTACACCATCAATTCTGTTGCTGTCAGAACCACTCAGCTCACTTGACAAGTCTTTGTCAAATGGCTTAGAATTTCTTAGGTCATTTGGAAATGACTTTCGTGGCCTACCTCGCCTTCTCTTGACACTGGCAACTATATCCGACATTTCTGGATCAGAACTTAGTCGAGAGCTAGAGATATTCAAACTGTCTTGATTAATCTCTGATGGTGTAACGGATTCTGGAGGAACAGGTTTAGGCTTAGGTTTCCTACCTCTTCTACGAGGTACAGTGCTACTTATGAGGGAGGATTCTTGTTCAGTATTTGCCTGAATGTCATTGCTGGCCTTAGAACCGAGGATCGTAATGTTGTTTGAGACTATATTGGTATCAATTAGAATGACATGTTTCTTTTTTCTGCCTCTTTTAGTAACTTTCTGTGGTTCATAGTTTTGGTCTAAATCTTTCGTTTCTAAGTAAGAATTATTATCGAAGGTTTTTTGCTTAATCTCGGACTGCATTTCTTCCGTGTTGTCATTGACAGTGCTGTTTACTTCATTTTCGGTACCTACAACTACCTCATTATCATAACTGAGATGACATATTTCGCCGGGATCTGGTTCCTTGGGTTTCGTTGATACTGCGGCAGGCAGAGTGATGTATTCTTTTTCCTGATACATTGAAACTGCTTGGAATTGATCAAATGCATCTTCAGTTAAACAGAGGTTGTTCGCCTGCGAATCGTTATTCTCAGACATGTTGTTGGAATAAGGTAGCTACAACCACTTTAAAAGTTACATATTTTTATTAACACGGTAAACTTAATTTCGCGTCACAATCACAATTCTTTTCATAAATTAAAGAAAAAAAATTTTTGACAATTTTTGTTGTTAGCATCGGATTGCTTAAACTCAATGTTGCCAAAATAAAATAAAAATAAGTACTGTTTCCTGTTCCTTTTTTTATTTTACATACATTAAATCAGCCAACTACAATATTATTATGTTACATTTTATGTAAATTGCGTGTGGCACCGGGAGGCGCAAGGCGTAAGTGCAAAAGTTTATTATTTTATTTACGCGTCTTGTGGTCAGACGTGTTGCTGTTTATCAGATAAACAGTTAACACGTCTGACCACAAGACGCGTGCGTCCCGTGCATCCCGCTCTGCCAAAGTGGTGTCCCGCCGCTTGGTCACGTAGGTGTGCAGGGCGCCATAATTAAACACGAGCAGCGTCTGTCACGCGACTGATTGATGGCGCTCTTGCTTTGCAGTCGCTTTGATCGCGCAGGTCATCAGGTCATCCGCAGGTTTCCCCAGAGCTTTAACGTCTGAGTAGACCCTGACTTTTTAACAGCTACACAAAGGTCTTTATTTTTGTAACATTATTGCACACATTTGACTCTATTTTCTACTTCTTTATGAATTGTTCAGCTTGTATCTTCTTCTAGTGCACATCTGTGTTTTGATAACCGAATTGATTGATTACCGAACGAAAAGTCCTATTTCAATGCATCTATGTTAGTGTCATCTTGTGACATTAAAGCAGTGGCGAAAAAAAATGTGTTGACGTTTTTGTGAAGCTCAGATTTATCTAATAAATTTTAATTATATCAAATCATATCAGAACTTCTTAATTCAAAACAGAAAATAGTGAAACAATTTCATTGCGGTGTCTGGTGTATAACTATATTTCACATAAAAGTGGCAAATGTTTTACAATCAAAATGTACTTTCCAATAGGATGGCCCAAAGTTCTGAAAAATCTAGGTGCAGATAATCAAATTATAAAACAAATCGTTTCGAATAGAGACAAGATATTGTTTGCTTCATTGAGCGATGACTGCCTCGCTGTATGGTTTTGTAAGGTATGTTTATTTTTGTGTGAATATTGAGGTCGTATTGACAAACTATAATATACATGTATTACATCTACCTTTGGTCACAGTGTGCCAGTACACACAATTAAATGAACTTTTTTTATTGTAATAATAAACTGTTGGTCAGTGGGTCGTCTTAGGGGCTGTTGTTATTAGTGATTCTATAAGATTAGAAAATTAAAAATCATTGTAAGGTTTTTATCTGGCAATCATATCTTTTATTATCAACATAAAAAATCTCCAATATTTTATGTACATAACTGCATTAGTTATGTGCTGCAACATCTTTTGTTTACTAAACTTGAGTTCCATTTGAATCAGCAATACATCATAGTTATGTGTACCTGTGTTTATTTTAATGTGAATAGTAAATAATCAACAATATTTGTAAATATTCATCTTAGTTAGCATCTACATAAAAGCCAGAGTTAAATTCAGAGGCAGTTTACAATGCAAAGTACTAGTTTCTTACTAAAAAAAGATTGTTTTTTTTACATATATAAATATGGTATAGCACTCTGCACATATTATTATATACATTCTATTAGTGAAAGATATTTTATAAGAAGTAATTTTGTAATCAGTACTTCCAGAGATTAGATCTTACAAACAAATTAACAATCAATGTTAACTTTTGTTTTTCTTGGATTTCGTGGACCCTGGAGGGCTCTATAGTTTTGACCATTTTATTGAAAACATCTGTCCCATGAAAGAAAGAGAAAAGAAATTCAAATTGTTTATTTGTTAGAGACACATGAATTATAATTATGATTATTTGATTCAGAATTGCTCATTTACAATTTCAGGTGCCTCTAATAGTTTAAATATTATTGTTCCAGCCAACTGTTCCCATAGTGTACCACAAGAGGAGTACAGAATCTCTCCAGAGACTTGGAGTCAATGTTGGAGTGGAGTGGAAACCAGACTCGTCTATGATATGCATTTCTGTAAATATATATATATTTTTTTCCATTATAAAAAATCAAATTTAATTAAAATATATTTTTATAACCTGCAACAACAACAATTCTTAACAACAACAGCAAGAGCACACAACTGAATATACCTCAAAAAAATTTAAAATTATTTTACACAACCATCACTAGATATTTAGTGTGTGTACCCCTTTTTATTTTTGTTTCAACTTTGTGTCTAGGTGTACCCATAGTATCAGGTAGTCAATAAGTACTTGGATATCATAAAATTGTATCCACGAGAACACTGCCGACAAACTGTACAGCAGTTTGGCAGAAGACAGAAGATATTTGAATTTTTTCTTTGTAACTTTCTTGAATAAATAAATAATTAAAAACAAAAACAAGGCAATCATTTGCACTCTTTCTGCTCTGCATCACATTCATTACTGTTTGATACCTACACACACAATTTTTTTATGCAACATTTCCTTCTCCATTCCAGACATTGGAAGGGCATCTCATCCTGTACAATGTCGAAGCCCACAGCGAGCAGACAGCGTACCAACAATATGACCCGCCCACCGCTAGCCTGCGGCGAGACTCCGCTGAGCTATTTGTCAAAGAAGTTATACCGTCTCTGAAAATTACTCTGGTAATATAATATTATTGTATCTTTGAATTTAAACAAACCATTTATATTATGTGTGGATGGCAAAGCATGGCAAATCTAATATTGATTGTAACTAAGTCCACTAACGTAACTAAGTACAGAATCATCACGCCAGCACTGTGTAGAGAAGGCAATACTTATAAACTCGTCGCGCCAAAAGTGCGGTTAGAACTTGATTTCTGTCACAGGCAGTATGGAGTATGTGCGCGTCATCAATTGAGTGCAGAGCTAGTTTGCAACATTTTTGATAAAATAACTTTGGGTCCAAATTGGTTTGTTTCTGACTACCTAAACGATTTTTGTAAATTTTTGTTGGATTTTCTACCTTACGAACATAAATAACTTATTGATAGAAATCGTCTCTATCTGCTTATTAATACAGTTATACTTGTCGTTGCTAATTAGCTCCAACATATCCCATTTGAAAGAATGCTTTCAATTTTATCAGTGACCCTGTATATCGTGAATGTACCACCTCTAGCAGCAGCTTATTGACAGAGCTCTATGGAAATGAACCAAGGAAAATGACCTGCCTCACTATTATAACATTTTGATTGCTAAGTTTTTATTGCCAATAAAAATATTTTAATGGCCAGTCATCTATGGGGAATGGGGATCTATGAGGCCAGTAGGCTTGAGTTATGTATTGCGCATTTGACGACGAGTGAGCGGGTTTTGTTGAATATTCATAACCCATGAGCATGGATAGCAGAGAGTAATTTATATTTAAAATAAAGTGTGGCCTACTTACTCAACGATAAAAATACTGTTCATAATTCACGGTATATGCATATTTTTTTTTATAGGAGCTAATTTATTCAGTTTTTAGTCGACAGTTACGCGCATGAGATATTTTGATTTATACAGCCGCGCGTGACAAGCCTATTCCTCGCACGAGTGCCATGTACTAATGTGGTGACATTTCAAATCATCAAGATTTCTATGCGATATCTAAATTGATGATATGGTTCCTATTTATTTCCTTCCTTCCTATATAATTATATTTTATCTTTTCACTTGCTAGTCTTCAGGCAATAATGGTGAAACTGCATCTAAACCGATTCCGCGATTAAAAAAAAACAAAGCGGGTCCGCAGACATGCAAGAAAAGCTACTTTATTGTTTGTATCTAAGATGTAGATATTTATCTCGCGCCTTTGTCTAATTCGGGTAACACAATAGTTTAAAATAAGAGTTATTTGAATAGATTTTAGCTCTCAGACTACGCAAGTAACACATCACTATTTTGTCTTCCATTCCAGCTAAAAGAGGTGTTAGTATGGGACGGTCAGATCACTCGCATGTGCTGTATATCAGGCACGGAGATCCTCGTCTGCACCACCAGAGCCCACCTGCTGAGGTACCGTTGGGACGGGACACAGAACCGGGACTACTGTCTTGATTTGGGACGAATACCGTTCTCAATAAACCAACAGGTTTCTAAAGGTAATGTAATAAATTTACTTATGTGTGTCTGTAGATTATTTTTGTGGAAACATTTTGTCGTACCGACACTACTCATCATCTTACCCACCATTAAAACCCGTGCGCGCCTTCAGTCGGCGCGACGATGCGTAGGTACCTACGGGTTTGCCAAACAAACGATTAATCATCCAAATTTATCATCATCATCATCATCTTCCTGCCCTTATGCCTTGTTACTTGGGGTCGGCGCAAAACGTTTTTTCTTCCATTCTGTCCTGTCATCGGTCACGCTATCACTAACTCCCATTTCTTTCATATCACTCTTAACACAATCCATCTATCTTTTCTTTGGCCTCCCTCTCCCAATAATCATCCATAATTATGTATACTGAAATGAAAACATTCCTCACGATATTTTCCTCATTCCTCTGCATCATAGGTATGACCATCATAACCGAATTCCACACAACTCTTCGGTCACCAATGCCACTTTCTGAGTTCCTTTGTCCACACACCTACGGCCTTGAATTCGCTTACCTTAGTTCTTGAAGCAAATTACTTCGAAGAATAGATTAATATTATTATGTGGCCTTGATACAATGTTAATATTCCAAGCATGGGAACTAGTGCATCTGTGAGCTGTGGGTGCAAATTACACATGAATACAATATAGGAATATGTATTTTGATTACAAGTTATGTTTTCTTGTATTATTTGAATGAAAGAGATGTTGTAATATTGTCGTCTAAAACAGTAATCATACTAGTCCCTGTTAGTGAACATTATCAATCAATCAGTCTATTATTAATTCCAAGGTCTTTTCAATAAGTGTCTTGTTATGCTTGTTCTTAATGATTAAATATGTTCATCTAATAAGCGGGGAGGAATGGAAGGAAGAAAGGGATGCCTTTACTCTTTCTTTAAGAATGTGAAGTCATCAAATGATTCTTCCCGCTCAGGGCGGAGTGGGAGGGAGTGACAGACTCTTACTGACAAAAACCCATCCGCGTTCATTCCATTGCCCTTTTCGTTCCAGGGCCGCGGTAAATAAAACACAACCCTGGGATACTTCGCCCTACAGTGGAAACGAACGGGCAAAACGTTACAGTTTTCAATTAACATAAGTAAATGATTTTGTGACCTTTTCAGCTGAGCCGATATTAGAAGACAATACGCACGTGAACGACATAGAATACTCCCCACTTGTGTGCGGTTTCGGGATAACACTCAATGACGGACGGGCGGCGTATCTGACGGCGCCCAATCTCAAGTTTGATCCTAATGTGAGTATTTATAATGCTTATTTTTCCTTATTTTTTATCGAAAGTTTAATAAGAATGGCAGGATAATTTTGACGAAAGTTATAATTAACATAGTTATTAGTAACAATAGAGTTGATATGCCTAAAACATACTCGTTCAGAGATAAACCGGTAATATTATTGCAACAGTTATTTTTTTCTTGAGAATAATGTTGTTATGACCACAAAAACGACTGTAAGTATTGTTGGAAACTTGAAATATTGACTGTTTTCACAAGTTTCCGACAGAGCGAATAAAAAAAAAAGTGTTAATTATCAATAGCACGTAAATAATTCATTTAATGCCAACACCAATTTGAAATTAATGTAATATTTAATAAACCGTGTTTTGATAATCCCAGATATTATTGGACACAGATCTAATGGTAAGATATTGTAAAACGAGTGTTGTGATTATATAAATAGACCCTGAAGCACGATATTGAGTTCCTCAAAATTTTAAATTCGTGTGTTTTTTCCTTGTAGTTTTCCTTTATAGTCACAATAATTTAAAAATATCCTAGCCAGATCCTGTGTGTGGTATGCAGTGGTAATGGAACAAGCAATACTAAGGTTTTAAGGGTTCCATAGACAACTAGGAACTCCTTTAGTTTCGCCATGTCCGTCTGTCTGTCCGTCCGCGGTTTAGCTTAGAGACACTTAGCGCTAGAAAGTTTAAATTTGGTATGGGTATATACTATACATATTAATCACGCCGACGAACTGGTAAAATAAAATCTTGAAATACATTTTTTTTAATACGCACGTAAAGTGGCGATGGTTTTTTTTTAAGTAAAAAAATCCTAATAATTCCATAGGACCAAAACCAAGTGCATTTGTAACTGTATAATAGTTTAGGACATTTCAGTATTCTTCTGGCATGGTTTAGGAGACGGGTAACTACGGAGCCCTATACTTTGCGTGGTCCGACACGCACTTGGCCGGTTTTTTTCTTGTTCCATTCTTATGCTCCTATTAAAAGGAAAAGTATTGTCCTCTAAAGTATAGAACATCACTTTCTCTTCTATTTCTATGAATTCGTAAGAGGAAGTTGGTTCGCTAGGATTATCTTATAGAAAAAGACATTTAAATAATTTATGTTTTGTTTGTTTGTAGGCTGTGCAAGGCATTTGGGCACCGGGCATCGATGACGCCACTTGCGCAAGAGTCAACCATAAGTTTAGATTAATTGCTATTGGCAGGAAAAAGTGAGTATCAATGACATGACTTTTTTTTATAATTGGGTTCACTAGTCTTTCCGAGTGGTGTCCAGTTACCCAGTTACTGCGTTGCGGAGGTCAGATAGGCGGTGGCTCCCTGGGAAATACTGGTTCTCAGCTGCATCCGGTTAGACTGGAATATACAAAAATACAAAATATTTAGGTATTGGAACAAAAAACAGATACAAAAGTTTGTGTTCGTTAACAACCGCATTAGTATGTAATACGGTGTCGCGGCCATTAGCGCCCACCTCCATGACGGGAGACGGGAGACGGCGAATATAGTTGGGAAGAGCCTACGTGGATTGAATGGGTTACCTATGCCTACGACTAGGGTATCTATGGTTTCATCTACATCGTGTTACAGAATAAACGCAATACCTCTTAAGGGGTCATTATGAACAGCTGAAATAGTAAAAGTTGTTCATTATAATGAGTACAATGAATGACCCCTTAAGAGATAATGCGTTTATTCTGTTACACCTTGTATATGTATAAAAAAATATGACTACTGTAATATCTGTTGGTGATCATTAATTTACTTATTTTAAAATATTTCAGTTCTCAAGTGGATGTTTTCACGATAGACGAAGCTACGGGTGGTCTGGAACTGTCGCATACGATGGTGCTCAGTTCCAAAGACTTCCCCGGTGATCCTGGACCTGTTAAATGTATGAGGTAAAGTCCCCATTAACAATGTTAAGTATTTATGCTTACTTAAAATAGTGCATTGTAACGTTAGAAACATAGTCTACACAGCCAGGAAGTCCGACATCGTCTTTGAGGTACTTGAAACAGCCGGTAACATTGAGAATGCGTCGACATTCTTTTGCAATGAATAAAAACAAGTGTTCTCATAAAAACGAATATTGACGTTAAATGAAAATTCAAGATGGTGGCAGAAAAGAAAATGGCGCTGATGTAAATGATTTGGAGGCTGTAAAATCCGTTCTGGACAATCTTCAAATCTAGAAATTCTTCTATAGGGACAACTAGCATGACTATAATAATAGCAAAATAAAAGAAAGCATATAGATGCAAAAAAATTGAACTTAATAGAAAAAAAAAGAATAAATAAATGATTATTATTATTAAAAAAAACTATAATAATACTTTCAGATGGACAGCAGACGGCCGCGCAGTGGCGGTGAGCTGGGAGCGGGGCGGCGTGTCGGTGTGGAGCACGTTCGGCGCGCTGCTCATGTGCTCGCTCGCCTGGGACTACGGCCTCAACCAGGACCTCAGCAAGTCCAACCCGCTGGTTGTCTCTAGTTTAGTAAGTATATATATTTTATATAGTCTAAAATCCATCAATTTTCCAGTGCAACAACCCAAGTAGTCATGTTTAACTCCAACTTCACAAAGTAGGGCTACCTTGCCAGATCAACAGCAGGGTATGGAAGTGGCCGCGTGTGACCGCGGCCCTAGAACGCAAAGGGCATTTGAAGGAACACGGATAGGTTTTAGCCAGTAAGAGTCTGAAACTCCCTCTTGCTCCGTCCAGAGCTGGGGGGAGTCACTTCCCATCCTTAAAATATGGTATGGACGTAAAGCCGAGTCACAAAATATGCTCTACATGCCATCTGTGCCCCTTAACATGCAGCCTAATTGACCTATGCGCTTCCTCCGAGAATGACGTGAGAGTGGCAATATTTTCGGTCTAACGAATCTATAACCAATAAATAAGAACATAAATAGCACAAAGTTGTAGCAGAAGAATGACGTCGGATGTCAAAATATTGTAAAACTTTCCAATCTATAAACACTTTAAAGTTATGGCTGGCTTCAATGTCAACATCTGATATGTTTCGGAAAAGATAATGGTGGTAGTATCTTTTTATGAAATTCTTTTCTATTTTATACTAGTGGCCCGCCCCAGCATCGGATTTTTTTTTCCAAAATTTTGTTGCATAAGATCCTTCTCCTGACAATAACAAACACAACAAAAAGGAATTAGCGAAATTGGTCCAGCCGTTCACGCGTGATGCCGTGACCAAGGGAAATAGAGATTAATTTTTATATTATACTAGTGGCCTGCCCCGGTTTTGCCCGTATATAATTTTTTTTAAATTTTTTGTTGCATAAGATCCTTCTCCTGACAATAACAAACACAACAAAAAGGAATTAGCGAAATTGGTCCAGCCGTTCACGCGTGATGACGTGACCAAGGGAAATAGGGATTCATTTTTATATAATACTAGTGGACCGTCCCGGCTTCGCCCGGATGTTAATGTTTTTGAAAATGTTCTTTCATAAAAACCTTCTCCTGGCAATAACAAATACAACAAAAAAGGAATTAGCGAAATTGCTCTAGCCGTTCTCGAGTTATGCACTTAGCAACACATTTAGCGATTCATTTTTATTATATAGACTAGTGGACCGCCCCGGCATCGCCCGGATGTTAAAGTTTAAAAAAAAAATCATTCATAAGAACCTTCTCCTGACAATAACAAACATAACAAAAAAAGAATTAGCGAAATTGGTCCAGCCGTTCTCGAGTTTTGCGCTTAGCAACACATTTAGCAATTCATTTTTATGATATAGATAGATAGATTCAGATATTGGGAAAATTTCTCTTAAACTTAAAAAAGTTTGTAATTGTTATATTTTTCTAGGAATGGGCGACAGAAGGTTACCAGCTTTGGATGGTGAAAGTGGAAGGAGATTCAAGTACTAACATTATTCAATTAGACTTTGTCAAAAGTCCTCTCAGCGTCAATCCTTGCATGGTAAGTTAAATATTGATCTACCTATAGAAGACAGTTGCACTTCAAGGGCGGCAATAATCCACTTATTTACATACTGAAATCAAAATCAAACCTTAGCAATAAGGTTCAAAAACGTCTGGGAACTTTCGTGGGGATTCCTTTGTTTTCGCGGGCGCTAGTTTGATAAAACCCCTTTCATTAAAATATTGTTTCCAATCTTTTCAGAGCAACCAAAGACACCTCTACTTACAAGCAGACGACAAACTCTACATCAACCTAGAAGACAACCTAACAAAACGAACCAAGATCTCCATCATAGACTCGTCATCAGAACTGTACCAGGGAGAGAACGGGATAGCCGATCAGCATAACTTGGAATACGAGAGCAGTACCAACTACAGGGAGTTTGTTGACGACAATGAGTGCAGGAAACAGTGGATCGTGTTACCGTTGCCGGCTACTTATATTGCTACGAATTGGCCTTTGAGGGTGAGTTTTTAGTGGTATCTTGTTGCAGGATCAAATTAAGTGTTGAATAGAATCGAATAGAATACTCATTACATATACCATATAAGTTACAGAAAAGATAGATTAAGAAAACATTACATAGGGTGTCACGATGGGCGGTCTTATCGCTAAAAGCGATCTTATTAACTTTTGGACGGATTTTAAAGAAAAAGGGAAAGGCAGTAGGTAGTCTTAGGTGTACTATTTATGTATATTTATTTATTTATTTATAAACTTTATGTACAATAGTGGTACATGGGCGGACTTAATGCATCAAGGCATTCTCTACCAGTCAACCTTTGGGTTATTAAGACTATGTATATACAACTAGCTGACCCTCGCAACTTCGTCTGCATCTCATTTTTCATGAATTCTCGGCTCCTATTGGCCCTAGCGTGATGTTATATAGCCTAAAGCCTCCCTCAGTAAATAGGCTTCCCAACACTAAAATATTTTTTCAATTCTATTTAAATTTCTAATAAATTGTCAAGAGTGATCAAGTGGTAAATGATCAATTATCGACCGACGAGAGTAGAAAATAATTAAAGTACTAATATCGCTTTAAAAAATAAGGGTTGGTGGTAGAAGGGTGACAATTTAGGGTTGTATGTATTTTTTAATGCCATCCTATAAAAAAAAATGTTAGGGGTGGACAACCCTTATCACGTAGGGGTATGAAAAATAGATAGTAGCCGATTCTAAGACCTACTGAATAACTAACTAACATTGTGACACGAGAATTTTATATAAAAGATAAATGCATAGAACCCAAGTAAAAACGATTACAGAGAGAGGTAGTGTTGTGATATTTACTATGCTTAATGCCGAAGTAGACTGCTGTAGTTTAAGTTCCCGAAATTAACTGTATGAAGCTGATTTCGAATCCATCCAGTTTAACTTTTTGAACGCCATTGTCACGTATACATGACAAGCAAACGCGTGCTCTGTACGCCAAACGTCACAAATATGTGACAAAAAGTACAGCGAATTTATGGCTTGGCGTCGGGGGCACGCCGAAGCGTTTATGCTCTGGCGTTCAAAAGGTTATAAGGAGGATATCTGCACCGCCGAAGATGGGATACCAGCAGCCCTACTATTACGTGCTAATGCCATCCAATTCCGATGATGTAACCGGGATAGTGCTATTCGCTATGTATAGCTCCGTCTCCCTCTTAGAGCGGAATCATAATCGTTTTAAGACTTCATAGTAGGGCCCCAGACCGGAGACTATAAAATCTGTAAGTAGTTTTTTTTAACATAAGCTGAGGGCTTGAATCTCTGGCGTATCATAAATATAGACTGATCTAGACCTATTCGCCAAAGTTCGGCAAAACGTGTAAACGGGCGGATCAGCCCGTTAATTGCCTTTTTATATAATGAAATAAATTAGTTATGTAGCACGGCTTTATTAACTCCGTACTCGAAGTATTATGTGTGGCGATTCCCGCCAACCAAGTGGACTCGTGAGCGCGAACTACTGTCTACGAGACGTTTTTGTTAATTTTCCAATTGTTTAACTTTGACTCTATTTGTGCCTTTTTACCGTTTTACTAATTATTTATAATATATTTAATTGTACACCAAGAATAACATAAAAAGAAAAGATTTACACGTAGTATATATATATATATATATATTACCTCCTGATAATGTGCTGAACGCATTCAATAGCCCATAATTCATCCCTGAGAAACTTTCTAACAGTTATCATATTTAATTTAATTACTCCACAGTACAGTGCAATAGACGAAGCCGGCGTGAACGTATGCGTGGCAGGTCGCACAGGATTAGCTCACTACAACTGTTTGTCAAGACGATGGAAGTTGTTTGGTAACGAGGCGCAAGAGAAGGACTTTGTGGTCGGCGGCGGCATGCTGTGGTGGAGGGAGTACATCGTTATTGGTAACCATCATACTACAGCATAACGCATTTTTTATCTTTTGAACGCCATTATCACGTATACATGACAAGCAAGCGCGTGCCCTGTACGCCAAACGTCGCAAATATGTGACTAAAAGTACGGCGAATTTGTGGCTTGGCGTCGGGGGCACGCCGATGCGTGCTTCCCGTTGACCTAGATTCATGAAATTTGGCAAGAAGATAGATCTTATAGTACAAGTACAGGAAAAAGTCTGAAAATTGGGAATTTTTAGTTTTATCATATAAAAATGAAGAATTGACCGTGACGTACATACATTGTACTGGCTTCAATCAGATTGTGATTTAATCTCTAATCTCACAAAATTGCTTAGTGTTACTGTGAACAGCTCGTTGAATAGTCAGTGGCATAGTACATGTTGATTAAATTCATAAATATTTGAAACTCTGGGAGGCCAATGAATTTATTGTCAACCTGTCCAATCTAGTAAAAATAATCCAAGAAAATATATTAACTCGTAACTTTTCTCACCCCCCCAGGCTGCTACAGTATCCTAGATGGTCACGACGAGATCCGCTTCTATCCCCGCGAAGCCAAACTAGACAACAAGTTCGCTAAGATAGTCCGCGTGCAGTCGCAAGTGTTCGTGCTGGACATACTGGACGACCAGCTCGTAGTGTTCGGGGCTGACGCGCTCGTCACCATATACGAGCTTAACTGTGTGGATAATGGTGAGTAAACTTGGTGCTCAAACTGGACTCTAACACTGAGATAATATATTGTTTAAGAAAAACGTACTGCCTTGTCACGCCAACTCACATTGAGAGGATCGTCAATGTTCGGATTGTGTTCTTTTTCTAGTGAAACGATTTTTTTTTATTTTTCTAGCTGCAGCTTCTGATTGACAGGGCTATTTAACTTACTACTTCGTTAACATCTGTCTAAATTGTTCTATATCGTAGCGGGAAAATAAAACTCAAGATTAATTTTGGATATGTGGACAACTCTGTGTGAATATAAAAGCCAAAGTGCTTTGGATAAAATGACTATTAGTCGCCTTGACTTATAAGGAGAATTCTATGGTACCATTCCTTTCTATTATTTTCAATTCTGTCACACTAAACGTCTCATTTCAGCGGGTAACATAGAAATGCGCTGCGTTCAAGCAGTCGACGTATCAGCACTATCACACCCCGCCTGCGTGGTATCAGCGTCACTGTGTCGGCTGCAGGACCCTCCACACCGCCACCGCTCATCGTCCACAGTGTTTGTTCACGTACAACGACAGCCCGACTCGCTGGTAAGTACTGACGGATATATAAATATCTATAATAGGGTAAAGAGATATTAAAATTGAACTTTGCCAAGTTATTGAAACCAGCGCAACACACTTATGTCACCTATCCATGTTGTTAAACCAAAATAAGTATCCAATTCACACTTGATGTTTTTGAAATATCGTTAAATGTCTGTTCGTTTGGTTATTTGAATAAAGTGATTCATGTTTTCAGGTGATCAACGCCAGCGGGAAGCTGATGATGGTGCAAAGAGAAGAGTATGATGTTGATGAAGACAATAATCCGGTAAGCTTAAAATTATCAATACTTGTCCGAATGCGCGAAGGCGAATGTTAGTCAAGAAAATATTTTGTACTCCTTATAATGCGCTTGAAGGTGCTCCCTCACCTGGAGAGTTCGCCTGTAATGTAACATTTCAGATTCGATTTTGATCATTGCATAACAGTACTGCCTCCCTGTCTTGACGAGCATTTGCCTGTAATGTAACATTTCAGATTCGATTTTGAGCATTGCATAACAGTACTGGCTCCCTGTCTTGACGAGCATTCGCCTGTAATGTAACATATCAGATTCGATTTTGAGCATTGCATAACAGTACTGCCTCCCTGTCTTGACGAGCATTCGCCTGTAATGTAACATTTCAGATTCGATTTTGAGCATTGCATAACAGTACTGCCTCCCTGTCTTGACGAGCATTCGCCTGTAATGTAACATTTCAGATTCGATTTTGAGCATTGCATAACAGTACTGCCTCCCTGTCTTGACGAGCATTCGCCTGTAATGTAACATTTCAGATTCGATTTTGAGCATTGCATAACAGTACTGCCTCCCTGTCTTGACGAGCATTCGCCTGTAATGTAATATTTCAGATTCTATTTTACACATTGTGTTATCAAGTTGCGTACTGTAATGCTCAGTTCTGCCCCCTCACTGATGTAATGCTCGACTCTGTAACGTTACATTACAGGCGAATGCTTTAAGTGAGGGAGCACGTTTATGCTTGATTCCGCACAGAAATTATGGCACTGTTTAGAGTACCAAACTTCCATTTGTATTCCATTTCATTTTCTTTTCGACGCCAAAAAAGTGAGACCGGACTGTGCCTTTATATCATCCTTCATAAGCGATTATTCAGTTTAGAGAACATAATACCTACTTACTTGAATCCATGTTATTTTTTACTGCATACAAGTAATTAACCAATTTACGCAGTTATGTAACAAAAACGCAAACATTACCATTTAATGTGCGTGTTATTGGGTGTTCGGCACGCATAACTAAATGAACCCATTTTACGCTGCACTTCCCACCATATATTGTAGAACATGAGGTATGGATTGAGCAACAAAATCAGAATATTAATAGCTCGGTTGAAAACGTGAAGCGACTGTGCGGCCAATATCTGTTTCTTTTCTGTTGCTCGTAGTGACAAAGGTCGTCGTAGATACGACAACTACTGGCCGCACCATCGTGCGGTTTTTCCTCACTTTTATGACCGTATTCACTTGACAGCCGAATATGACATAATCAGTCCATTCTCCATGTCTTTTCTACCAACCAATGCATTGAACGAAAAACGGATTCGGTTCGTAAAACATTTATTTATTCAGGTACACTTCGTTGCTTTGGATTATACCGCTCAAACTTAACTTCTAACATGACCTATGTGTATTTTTGCATCTACTCCACAAATGCAAGAACACACTAGCGCCGTGAGTAACTAAATAGGTTACCTATACACGGAGAAGTTACAATTATTATATACATTTGAAACTTAGATTAGTTTAATGATGTTTGGTTCTGATGGTGAGCGTCTTGCCATCTAGTGAGATAGGTCCGGCGGCCCAGCGGCGGACGATTTTACCCTTTCCTCCATAAGAGGTCCCCGATAGATGTACCCACGGACCAGCCGGGGGCAGCGGGTAGATCAGGGGGAGGTCAAACGTTGGTATAGGCGCGATGATTGGTGCCGTATCGATGACCGGAGTTATGATTGGCTGATGGTGAACTTCGGCGACTGGCGCGATCTCAGCGATAGGGGCAATTGGGATGGGGCCGTGATCAAATCCAATGGGACCGTGATCAAATCCAATGGGACCGATTGGGCCAAGACCAAAAGGACCTATGGGCCCGTGTCCAATGGGACCGATGGGTCCGTGTCCAATGGGACCGATAGGTCCATGGCCAATGGGGCCGATAGGTCCATGACCAATGGGTCCAACATGAATCGGCCTGGTAATAACAGGGGTGATCGGCGCAAGAGTCTCCACAATCGGCTTGGCAACTGGTAACGCCACAGAGTGTACGTTTGGTCCTGTTCGTTTGACGATAGCGTTGAAGCCTGTCAGTGAGTCAGCAGTGTACTCCACAAGGCGGACATTGCCGTCAGGTTCCACCAAGGAGTATGCTCCTCGTACTACGTCGCCGTTGCGGGTCTCCCACTGCGCCTTGTTGTCGCCCGTCGACGGGTCGTTTACCGCGTAGTGAAATCCGTAGTTTGGGTTTGGCTGAAACAATATTCTTACTTTAGAATTTTCACAAGACACTTGATAATTTTTGTAATTGATGCAAGTAAGGGATCCAAATCCTCACTGCTGAGTATAGGCCTCTCTTTTCTTGTGCCAACCCCCATGTTCCTTTTTTTTGAGCGAAGAAGATGGCTAACGCATGCCATGCCGTCCGGGGAGACGATGTGGTTATGTAGGGCTTGTACCCACTAAAAACTTCGCCTGTGCACCTACTTCCGCCTTGATGGGTGGGCCGCGAGATCTGCTACGTATGACATTCGCGACCCATCCAGCGTGGCCCACTTCTGGGCTGCCTCTTTTTAACCCCCATGTTCCTGTGCCAACCTCATCCAGGTTCTAACCGCGATGGCAACAATGACGTCCCAAATTTAGTGATGATTGACAAATTATTTAAACGTAACTTGTTTACTTTTACTCACGATTTTTTCAATTGTGGTAATGGGAACGTATGACAGCGTTGCGGGCGGGATTGCCGAAGCAGCCGCAACTAGAGCCAGCAGGCAGGTGACCTGAAAACACAATAGGGATTTATTTTCTTTCACCTTAGCACTATAAAAGCAATTTTTATACACAATTTATAACTGCGTAAAATGGTCATTTGCTTATAACAGCTGATAAAACATTAAATTTAAAGACTGCGAGTGCTTCCTTTTATGCAACACTTAATTATTTTCTCTTTTTTCGACCAAAAGGTGGAAAGGAACCAAATTTTACTGTACAGAAAATCCTTTTCAGGAGAAAAGACTGTTTATTCAGGAAGTTTTTACCGTGATATACATGTTCATTTCGCTGACAAGGTATTTTAGTGAGCAAACGAAGTGCACTGTATTTTGTCATTTGCGACATGCCTATTTATACTACACTAATTATTCGACCCGGCAGCGCCCCGGTTTCTGTCAGACATCTTGTTCTGAACCAGTCAGTTTCAGTGCTTTTTGCCTGATTTAGTATTCATAAATAGTTCATACATAACTGGTACTTAGACTCGTATAATATGATTAACTAATGAGTTAATTGGGGTTGTTATGTGTTAGAATGACGTATTGTTTGCTTGTTTGTTCGGTTGATGGCCGACACCTAGATCATGAACAACTTGCCTTCTTTAACACCTAGTTGAGATTAAAGGCCTCTGGCCTGATCACAATTTGTAGAATCTTGACGGACTACTCAAAACTTTTATCTTATGTGTGACTAGCTTTTGCCCGCGACTTCGTACGCGCACACCGTTTTTCACCGTTCCCGTAGCCTATAGCCTTTCTTATGAATGTGGCTATCATATACAAAAAGAATTTTCCAAATCCGACTGGTAGTTCTAGAGATTAGCGCGTTCAAACAAACAAACTCTTCAGCTTTATTATATTAGTGTAGATGAGTGTGATGACCCTGGATCTTCAGAAGCTATCACAAAATCCGTTATGCTTCTTATTTTTTGGGTTGGTTTCTTAGTTTACATGAACTAACTAGCTATGACTGTAAGATAGTAAAATTTGACTCTAGTGTGTCTTCAGAAACCAGATATTTTGAGTCATTCAAGTGACAGTAGGCAAGATAGTGATTAACTAAAGCGTAACAAGTCAAAAAATCTGTTTCCAAAATAGCTGTTCATGCAGCACTGCTCTGAGACGCGTAAACTGCATAATATTCGTTTTGGATCTCAATAAGTACTTCGCTTTTGACAAGGTTTGACAGAGAATGGGAAACAGGCTAGGTGCAGATGGTGTACAAAAATTGTTCATTCATTTATAGAAAACTATCAATAAATAAAGTTCCTGTTTAATCCAAGTTTTACAGGGAGTTCTGCGGATCTTTAATTGATTGTTTGAATTGATGCAGGGCAGATCAAGGGTTACGATTCTTGGTCTGATCTGCCTGCAACAATCTAACAAATAATTCGCCCCTAAAACGACTGTCGAATGGCATGTCAAGTAGCAGTCTAAGTATTCGCAAGAAAACTTTAAAAAGTAGTTGTAAGTGCTCGGGGTCCTAGGTTGATACCCCTTTTTTAAGGATGGGAAATCATCAAATGACTTCTTCCGCTCTGGGTGGAGCGAAAGGGCGTGTCAGACTCTTACTGACTAAAACCCACCCGTGTTCCTTCTAAAGCCCTCTGCCTTCCAGGGACGCGCTGACTCTTTCGAACCGTCCGGGTTCGAGTCCGGATTTTTAACGTTCTTACGGTCTAAATGACAAGTCACACGATATGTAACGGTACTTACAAAATTTATTAAACTTTATGTCGCACTGCCGGCCAAAGGGCTCCCGTTTCTCCTTCTAAACCTTCCTGTTTTACGTCTTCTCTGACTTTATAACAATCCGGCGATGTCTGACTTTATAAAAGTCCATCAAAATCTGCGTCTACTATGAGTATACACTTGAGCATACTCCTTTCATGAATACAGGATTGTTTTATCTTTGTTACATAAACTTCCGTCTCGCTCTTTCCATTTCACTTTTTTGCTGGTCATAGTATCTTGCAAGTCAGAGAAAATCCGATTACACTATGGTAGGCGCCAGATAAATGTGCAAAAACGGTCATTGACCCACATATATTTATTGGCTTTCTTGATATTTAAAACAGAAATAAAGACATAAAGGTGTCCTGAATCGACTTCTATCGTGATACTTTACGTTCTCTAGTAATGAAAAACGGTTCATAATTTATTGTTCGGGTATATACGAAGGGATATTAGGGAAAGGTCAATGTATTTTATTGCAAGTTTAACTGGCGCCTACCGTACTAAGAAGTAGGATACAAGTAAGTAAGGTATAGTACCTTACTTGTATCCTACTTCTCTTCGACCAGGAATAAAGAACGTCTTAACTGATTGCCTACACTAAGTGCCTACTTCTCAGTGTTAGGTTAGGCACTAGTAGGGTAGTACGGGTTCCAGGAAAATAAATTCATACTCAGTAACGATTATCATCATACAAACTCCTTTTTGAAGCCGTTGTCAACGGTCACGCTATCATTCATTCCCTTTTCTTTTTTATCAGTTCTTACACAATCTATTCAGCTTTTCTTTCCATTACTTTTGGTCCCGGTCATGCATGGGTACTTAATCAGATAATTTGTTTCACAAGCACAAAAAATATGCCCGTTCATTCTGAATTCGCAGTCAAATTATTATCATTTTATTCTCTTGGTAACTGAGACCAAATAGACATATTCTATTTTTGTTCATTTGAGGGCAAACATAAGCTTCCCTTCGCTTTAATTAGCAGAAAATAATAATTGGACAAGAAAACCGTTTAAATGCCTTTATTTACATATTAACAGTAAAATTATCGCTCTACAATAGTATTTACAAAGCATTTAAAGACTAGACTACTATATATTTTAGCCTCGATTCTGACTAAAATAGTATCATTCCACCAAACGCTCGAAAGACGATGTAATGCAAGTAATACCTCTCCTTGACCAGTATTGTAAAATAATAAATATACCAAGGCTATATACAAAACCAAGATCTTTTATTATACAACTTCAATGCTTGGTCTTCAAAACTAATGTTCTGCCATATAACGGTATGGGTCCTGTCGTCCATTTATGAACTTTTCCATCTATATACTTCTTGCTGAATATCGTGACGTATGGCTTGTCTAGTAAGGGTCCTGCCAAGGGAACCCATCCTCCGTATGAGTGCGTGAAGGGGTCCCATGGAAGACTCCATTGTCCGAGCGTCATTAGTTTCGGTAAGTTGGCAGCAATGGGTGCTGCGCCGAAGCCATAGCTCACAGGACCGAGTATTGATGTTACCGGAGCTACAGTCTTTGCTATTGGTAGCACTGGAGGGTGTACATTCGGGCCGATCTTCTTGACGACTGCATTGAATCCGGTGTGGTCATTGGCTGCATAGTCCACGACGCGGAGGGTCCCGTCAGGCTCGACCAATGAGTAGGAACCTTTGACAGCGTCACCGTCTCTTGTCTCCCATTGCGCTTTGTTGTCTTTTGTTATTGGATCGTTGACAGCGTAGTTGAACGCGTAGCGGGGATAATCCTGCAATGTATTAGATGACTTTTTATTTCATACCACTATTATGCACCACCCATTATTCCAAATTGAATAACAACCGAACAAATATTTATGTTCTGAGCGTGAATTCAACTGTCTTTAGCGCAGAAGTCAGTTAGTTCATAAGCTTATACGTCAACAGAACCATAAGACCATGGACAGTGATTTTATCTCCTGACTATTTTCCATTCCTTAAATTTTCATACTAAGAGCAAGCGGATACATGGGTGATAGTTTGCTATAAGCAGATTTCAACATAATTTAACCTTTTGAACGCCAGAGCATAAACGCATCGGCGTGTCGCCGACGCCAAGCCATAAATTCGCCATACTTTTTGTCACATATTTGTGACGTTTGGCGTACAGGGCACGCGCTTGCTTATCATGTATACGTGACAATGGCGTTCAAAAGGTTAAAACAAAAATTGCATCATCATTGGCCTGCATTGGAATCTCGGATACTTACGATTTTGTCAACGACTGGAACTACAGTTATGGCACCAGCGGAAGCAGTAGCAATAGCTACGGCGAGTGTGCACGCAATCTGAAATTATATACATTACAAGTTAAACCATAGCTATTTAAAAGCTTCTTACCGCTTTACAAGTGTTAAAAATAGTCAACATTTCTAGGTTTTTTATTCATTAACTAAAGTTCATATTGTGTTCGAAATAAATTCTACATATACTCAAATATCTGTTTTAGATAATACTGTAAAATTCGCAAATCCCTATTGTCAAAAACTTCAGTCTTATGCAGAAACAATCGGCCAAAAATATTCAGACGATATCCCACATCAACTATTTGACATGATACCAACAAACAATTAAACAATTACCAACCATTAAAAACCGATTCATATTGTCAGCGAGTGATATGGAGAATGTTCAGTTGTCAGTATCAACAGTCCTTTTATAAGTGCAACGATGGCAGAAGTCGTACGACCCGTTTCAACATACTGGTTCGTTATTCACATGAAACATGACCCAATGTATGCAAAAAATGTTGTTAATGAGCAAATATTTTTTCCTCGTGTACGTGGCGGCTTCAATACTTGGCATAGAATTTAGGGTTACCTTTGAAGGAATTCCCCGGGCTATAAGGAACAAGGATTAGATTTGTCCAATGTCAGTACTGAGTGATATGTGAGCTATTTAGGAATAGCAAAAACAAACATCTCCATTTTTTTTTTCAGCCTTGTTTAAGTTTTATTTGAGTTTTAAGATTCATTTAGTGTTGCTGATATCAATACATATATTAATATACAATATTGAAGGGAAGGTTAGTTTCCATTTAATTTTAATTTTGGTTGAATGTTTGTTGACTGGTAAAGAATGCCTTGATGCATTAAGTCCGCCCATGTACCTTTATTGTACATTAAGTTTAAATAAATAATGTAGCCATTTTAGAAAAGGTACCTACCAACATAAAATAATTAGCATGGCTAATAGCTGTCAAAGGCTGACAACTTATTGTGGAAAGCGATCTCCTTGAGCTATTTGTATTACCAAGGGAACTAAGACTTCCAAGCTACTATACTCCTCTTTTTGCATCGTAAATAAAAATAACAAGTCCTCTTCGTCCTCTTTATAAACTAAATTCTGTTAGTATATTTCCGTTACTGAAAAAAAAAATGGCAACATTTAATGTTAAGTGTGTTTTATCTACTTCAGCCCTTCAGGTTTGAAAAGCTAAAAGCTGACAGAACCCTTGCTGAAATCCTTTAGTAAACTTATCCAACAAAAAACATTCGTGTTCACATTGATACATATACAATACACAGTCAATTATGTGATTTACGAACATTGCTGTCAGCGTTGCATGTCTCCAATCTGTCATAATACCAACAGCATTGGTATAATGCGGTTCGGTCCTGAATTACAGAAAAATTAATTAGTTCCACAAAATATTGCCAACAGTCATTAATATGTTTTCAAAATTATATTATTTTACCATATACAATGTAAGCTCGTGTATGCCGATTATAATAAATTGCTGCTACTCAAGAAATATGATGATGATGATCAGCAATCTAGCCGATTCCGGCTACAGCGAAATCATCCCTTGGAGGAGCCAATGGAGGAGGAATGGTGGTTGCAAGCTCAGATTTTCTGCTCCATTATGTGCTCTCATCCAACTTTAAAGAAAGAAAAGCAAGAAAAATATTTATTTAGCACTTACATGAAACACGCACGGTACATAGAAAGAACAAAAAAAAAAGGTATGCTAAAAACTAAGTGTGTGTGCATCTCACGGCTGTACTAAAAAGGTCTATTTGAAACTCAGAGCCCAGAGCGGACATGCCAGACACCATTGACGACATGATGACTAACCGAACGTCTGATCTGCGAGCGTTATATTTAACTATTACCAACGATATCTATTACTAACGATAGCACAGAAAATCTGATTTTCACAAATTGAAATAATTAGTCAAAAGGAAGTGCAAAATCTGATGTGCCTCCAGCCAATATTGGTCCGGACTTGACTATGTGGCTGGCAGAGGTGCAGTGTATAGCGGTCCAGGTTCATAGACTGGCAAAAGTGCTGACTATACTGGTCCGGCCCCTTAAATGGGACCAGGGAGTCCCGAGTATGATGGTAGTAAAGGCGCGATGGGCGCATACGGCTTAGAAAATGGTCCGATCGATACTATTGGTCCGTATGATGCAATCGGGGCAATTGGTGCAATTGGAGTCTTGATGATTGGTGTAATGGGTGCTATCGATATTAATTAATTAATAATTATTATTCAAAAGGAACTGCAAAATCTAATGTGCATTCAAGCATTAAAAAATGATCAGCCAAATTATATTTGAAAAGCCTCGTTTATTATCTAATTGTGCGGAAACTACCAATTGGCCGGATAGTAGTTAGGTTTAATTGTTAGTTTTCTGATTTAACATTATGTTATTTGTAAATATATGTGCTGTTAAAACAAACAAAGCTAAACTGTGTTTTAATGTGAATTCTGTTGACTAATTTTGGTTTTATACTGTCTAATTAGTACTTCCAATAAAGGATAATGACAAATAACTATTTTATGTTCAGAGCAATAAAACAACTTAATACTACCACATGGTGGTATATGCTTTATTAGTGCTAGTCTGACTTATAATTATCAACATAAATATTAAATCTCTTATGTACAATAGTTTCTTGACTTATCCAACCTTAAATCTCTCTTCAAGGCTCACTTAAGGCAAAGAATTACAAGAAAGTAACGGACAGCGGCATTTAGACGTTTTTTTTAAGTTCTGAGATAAATGAGTATTAAATCAGTGTTTGCCATAGGCTCCACCCGCGCCCCATGGGTTTAATAAGCCTTGGCCAAGGTCAGCTAATGTTCCGTGACCACCTCCAATAGGGGCTTTGACATAACCGGCACCCAAGCCGAGACCACCGTATCCAAGACCATCGACTTTCAATCCTCCATAACCGCCGTATCCAAGGCCGTCGCCTTTCAATCCTCCATAACCGCCATATCCGGCCAGAAGACCATCACCCTTTAGCCCAGCGTATCCGCCGTATCCGCCCAGGGCATCACCCTTTATTCCTCCGTAACCGATTCCAACCAGACCATCGCCTTTGATTCCTCCGTAACCACCATATCCTGCCATAAGACCGTCTCCTTTCAGTCCTCCATATCCACCGATTCCAATCAGACTATCACCCTTTAGTCCACCGTACCCGCCGTACCCACCAAGTCCTGCCAGACCGATGCCTTTCAATCCGGCTATTCCCGCCAGTCCGGTGTAGCCTCCGTAACCTCCAGCCAATATTGGTCCAGACTTGACTATGGGCGCTGGCAGAGGTGCAGTGTATAGCGGTCCAGGTTTATAGACTGGCAAAGGTGCTGAATATACTGGTCCGGCCTTGTAAATGGGACCAGGGAGTCCCGAGTATGACGGCAGTAAAGGCGCGATGGGTGCATACGGCTTAGAAATTGGCCCGATCGGTGCTATTGGTCCGTATGATGCAATCGGGGCAATTGGTGCAATTGGAGTCTTGATGATTGGTGCGATGGGTGCTATCGATATTGGTTTCACAAGGTTAGCAGTAGAGATAGCTCCACCAACGATCGGTCCTGATATTAGGGGAGCGCCCGCTAACCCTCCTAGCTTAGCAACAGGTCCGACAGAAATCGGGGAAATAGCCGATGCATGGCCCAGCACCGGAATGGGTGCCTTGTAGATGGATGGTATTGACACTGGGTGCAGGTTAGGTCCAATGCGCTTTACTACGGCGTTGAAACCGGATTTAGCATCTGCCCAGTATTCTACGATACGTATACTGCCGTCTGGTTCCACTAGGGAGTAAGCCCCTGAAAACAAAATGACAAATAAAAAATTTCAACGTTTAAAAAGTTTCTAACAAAAGCTGTAAGGTAAATATGTTACCTTTAACTACGTCTCCGTCTCGCTTCTCCCATTGTGCTTTGTTGTCACCCGTGTGAGGGTCGTTCACCGCGTACTCGAAGGCGTATCTGGGATATGCCTACAACAAACGAACACGCAGTTAATAACAGAAGTGGATAACATTTATAAAGCACGGAATGTCCATAAAACTCACATAATAATCTACTGAAGCATGGCCTGGCGCATATACTAGTCCTCCTCCTAATCCGTCAGCCGCAACAGCTGCCGTCAAGGCGAGGAGGCACGATATCTGCAAAATTCAAACACCACTTCACAAAAATCCTTAAAACATGATAATTCAAAGCAATAACTGCATTGCACGAACCGCTACGTAAATATTCATTATGCCGGAGACGCACTGACGTGATGTCAAAAACGCACTGCTTAGCAATCAGCACTTTGAATGCATTTATAGGCGATTGGTTTTGGCCTTCATGTCCTATGTTGCGGATGTGGAATGTTTGGCGCGCATTCGCTCTAGCTGTAACAACAATCATCCAGAGTTGCATCAGGCTTCCTCATTTTCATAGAACAGCCTTCGGGCAGTGAAAACGCGTGTTAATATGTAAAGAGGGCTCGATGCGTGGTATGCAGGACGCGCGGGTCAGCCCGCGAAAATGTTCAGTTAGCTTCAGATCGGAAACTGATCAATTGCGCCGATGATTTATATGATTAGTTTCCGTGATAACTCAATATTTGTAAAAGTAGGTAAAGGGTAGTACTTATCTAGGAATCGTGTTGTATTGCTTCAATACATTTAAGTTCGTTAATGATACGTCGTTTTGCTCCAGTTGCGTCTATGCGTGCGGGCTGGGCGTGAGTCGTAAGCGCGCGGTTGATTGCACGCTCCACTGATGGATGTCGGTCAGTGTGATCATTTTCAGATATTACTTGTATTACATTACGCATCAATCTTTTTACACCTGTTTTATATGCTCGTGAACTTGATAGTAATTTATAGATTTCAAGGTGGGAACACTATGTTATACTCACATAATATATAGACTATGTAGAGTTTGAAATGGTTCAGTAAATCCACCTACATAAAGCAGGCACGAACAAACATTCTGCAACATTTGTATTTCGGCTCTATGTAAATATGGAGCGCTACTGGTTGTAGCATAAGGTGTAAATAACTTGTCAGAAACATTCCATTTTAAAATAGATCTATTTATTATAGACCAATAACAAAATAAGGCAGTTAGTACCAGTCAATTCTAGTCTTTTATTTGGCCTGTAATAATCTAGCTCGTCTCCGCTTGGTTGCCCTACATTCGTATATTAATTACAAGATAACTTGATAGCTACTGTTAAACAATATTTTAGGGTGTATACTGTATATGTATTTCGGTGCAGAATAGGGCTACGAAAACTTAAGATGCATTATGCGCTCTCTAATACTGGGTGGAGTATCCTCCTTCATTTGCTCAATACAAACACTTGCAATCAGCAATTACTAATGCTGAATGCTTAAAACTATGTGTTAACGACCAATGTTTTAAAATAAAAAAAAAGAGTGAGGAAACCTGGGCCTATCATAAGTTAGAACA
The DNA here is from genome assembly GCA_002192655.3 of Mamestra configurata. Lineage (NCBI taxonomy): Eukaryota > Metazoa > Arthropoda > Insecta > Lepidoptera > Noctuidae > Mamestra > Mamestra configurata. Next base: position 225,129 of record NDFZ01005226.1, on the reverse strand, counting down.
AAATCGCCAGGGTCACCACTGCACTGGATTAATAAAATGGTCTGCTGTTATTAAAATTGTAACTCAATTTTGTTATTAGCCTATTGTGTGCCACTGCTGGGCAAAGGCCTCCCGTATATCCTTCCAGACATTTAGAAAAATTAGTCAAGTCAAAGTTTTTATTAGTGTGATTTTTGGTGATACAGTAGATCTTATAGTTAGGTTATGGTAACTCAAAAGACTGCCCATTACACATAAACTATTATTTTTATTAATTTCACAAAAAAAAACTTTTAAAAATTTTCAAGGAACAACTCATTCAGAAAGATGAAGTGGGCCATTCCAAAGCCTAGTTGTTTGTGTCTATGGATAAGACTGGAAAAAAAACTGCACGGAAAATCTTTTAACTCAAAATATTTATTGGCTTTCCTCATGCGCATCCAAATCGAATCGAAGTTTGCTGCTAGTGAACCCAATTGCACACCCAATGCTAAACCATGGCTTTAAACATAAGCTGTCTTGATGAAAATTATATCTGATACATTTATCTGTACAGTAAATAAATACTTTTTGTTTTGTTGTCCTCAGGCCTACAGCTGCCTCCCAGCCACTGTCCTCGCATCGTGCGTCGAAAGCGTCTGGTCCTGCGGAAGCGTTGCTGGTTCACAAACCCAACTCTCCCGAGCCCTATGGCTCTGGTGCGGAGCCCTAGGCGCAAGGGTGTGGCTCCCCCTGCTACCCAGAGATGCCACTAGACATCCTGATTCAGGAAGACATACGTTTATGGCTAAAAGGATCATGCTGCCGTTCCATCTTAATATTTATCCACTGAGTAAGTAGCTAAAATATGCTACTACACATTGTCATCAATTGGATCCTCGTTTGCTAGAGTGATAGCTGACAGGGGAGATTTTGAATCGACCCCAAGGAACCGTAAGACACGGACAGAAGAATAGAGAGAGAAGGACAGAAGAATAAACTCGTTCTAAGTTTATCCTTCTGTCGTTCTTTGGTTTTAGGTGAAACGCAACTGCAGCTATATTTTTAGTAATTTCATTTCGGTTATTTATGTATATTTTGTATTTTCTTGTCAACAGCAATTTTATTCGACGACGCTATCCTACTGGGCGCTGAGAACGACACTACCCTTTACGCGTCTGACTCAAATTCAGTCTTTTCGCTGCCATTTTGTGTCGTCAATAGAACAGTAAGTTACAATAATATTACCGGTTATAGAATACAATTTGTTAATAGGATAGATTCCTAAAAAATATTGGACACTTATTTTTTTTTAAGTCTATAAGAAGTGACGTTACAAGCCCCCAACTTTGTTGTTTTATTTTGGATTTATGGATTTGAAAAAGCTAAAAATACGTGTCCAAGCTTTTAATCTAATTGACGATCATTTTTTTTTCTACGCACGAAACCTTTTGGGAATACATTCATTGTGCGTACAGCTAAGGAGTGGAATTCCCTGCCAGAACCTGTGTTCCCTGATAGCTACAACCTGAGAGTCTCTAAGTCAAGAGTGAATAGGTTAGGGAGCGTTCAAGTATTACGTAACGCAATTTTTGAAGATTCTTGAAATGTAACGCGCCGTAACGTATATCTGTACCCCCCTCCCCCTCCCGAAACGTTACGTATCATCCAAGTGATAATTTTTACCTAAAAGTCTCAATTATGTCTACTACTCCCATGTTACCAATTTTTTTAATTAATAAATGTCATTTCAAAAAAAGTATTGATGTTTATTTTTTTTTGGCAAAATGACTACTGTTTAGTGACTGTGTAACTCGAAAATATGTTTAGTGAGCTAGCGTTAATTAAAAAAAACAATGTTACGTAACGAATTGTTCGAACACCCCTCCCGCCCCTGTAACGCATCATAACGTTTTACAAGACCCCCCTCCCCCAAATTGCGTTACGTTATACTTGAACGCCCCCTTACTTCTAGGCAAGCGTGCTCCACTTTCGACCACATCATCGCTTACCATCTTGTGGCCAAACGCGTGCCAATCAATAGTAAAAAACCCTATTTTATACTTTCTCTCAGACGTCAGTTTTAGTGTTACAAAAACTAAGGGTGCCACAGACTTTATTGTGGGTATCATCCCTAAAACCATTATTAGCAGAAGGAACTAATTAAAAACCTATATATTTCAGTTCCATCCTTCTACCTTAGTTACTAAAAATTATAGCACTATAGCCAATAAATATGTATGAAAAACCGGCCATGTGTAAGTCAGACTCTCACACGAAGGGTTTCGTATCATAAACTAAAAAAAAAAAAAGTTCTATGATAGCTCCCTTTAATTTTTAAGTTAATTAAGTTTGTAATATTTGTTGTTATAGCGGCAACAGAAATACATCATCTGTGAAAATTTCAACTTTCTAGCTATCACGGTTCATGAGATACAGCCTGGTGACAGGCAGACAGACGGGCAGTGGAGTCTTAGTTATAGGGTCCCGTTTTTACCCTTTGGGTACAGAATCCTAAAAATGCTTTTCCAAGTATCAGTCTGTTTTACGCTCAAACTAATAATATCCTAGTAATTATAGTGACAAGGTTGAAATTGATGCATCCACCAGATATCCTTATTGATAGCACGTACTGAAACATTTTAGTACCAAGTGACGAAAAGTAATGAAATACTGGAGTAATGTGTCTTAAGTCAGTAGCTATTGGCAACTGGAGCGTACCTCGAATAATACCTAGAGTCGATGTGTGTTATTAAACTACTGTGAAAAATAATCTCACATGTATGATAAAGAAAAAAAGAGTTTAATTTTAATAGAATAAGCCACTTACCACCTTTAGACTTCCCCACTACACTTATCACTAATACAAATTATACTATTATAAGAGCTATTCAAAAAAATTTTGGAGAATTCATCATAATTAAGTATGTATTATAGACTGCGCAAAAGAGATTAAGCATCCTTATGATGGCGTTTGCTGCAGTAATGTGTAAGGTCATTTTAATATGATAATCTCCTTCTAAGCATTTTGATGACAAAATAAAATTCCGAATTTAATTTCAAAAATATTACTCCTTACTTAATTATAAAAATGCGAAACTGATTTTTTTGACGAAAATAAACCAGTAGCATTATAATTTTAACCTGATAATTCATCACTTGTTCCTTTCAGAGCCAAGTCTACCTCCACCAAATCCTCCGTCAGTTGCTCCGTCGTAACCTGGGCTACCACGCATGGGAGATAGCGCGCTCCTGCGCACAGCTGGCGTACTTCCCACACTCCTTGGAACTGCTGCTGCATGAGGTGCTGGAGGAAGAGGCTACGAGCAAGGAGCCCATTCCTGATGCTCAACTGCCTTCGATCATTGAGTTCGTGCATGAGTTTCCTGTTTATTTGCAGGTGAGTTCGACTTTTCAGTGAAATATATTGATCATAGTATACTTCTTCATTTCTAGTCGATGATTAACTATTTAGGTCATTTGTGCCCTACGGTGGCTACGTTAATTGCAGTATCGGTGGCATTAATTAAATCTTCCAAAGTACAGGTGTCCCATACACTTGGGGCACCATAACATTCTCATAGTAGAATGATGTAAAGTTGTCTTTAACTATTGATGTCATTATTCTAAAGTACAGTCTATTACATTGTATATACAGTCTATTTCTTTGTGGAATACGCTACCCCAGGAAATCAGGATGGTCACCAACCGATTAGCCTTCAAAGATAAAGTTCGCGAACATATTCGTAAGAAGTTGGCAGTAGTATCATCAGTTCATCACATCGCTAATGTTTTCCAATTACCTATTTGTTATAATTGTTTAAGTTTTTCGTGTACCTATTTATCTTGTTAATTTGAGTATTTATTATATATTTATATTGTATGTATAGTTTATATATTCGTTTTATTTATTTAAATGTTTGTATGTATTAATTAAATATCAATCGCTTTTTATTCACCATATTCCACCTACCACCATTCTCTGCATCACCCAAAGGTTGACTGGTAGAGAATGCCTATGGCATTAAGTCCGCCTCTGTACATTTGTGTCCGTAAAGTGTCAGTAAATAATAAATAAATAATAAACAAATGATGTCATTATTCTAAGCAACTTTTTTGTCGCGGCTTCGTTCACGGGTTTATAATAGGAGCACCGATATAAAAGTAGCCTATGGCACTGATAGAAATCTGCCCTATCGTTAATAGGGCAGATTTCTATCAGTGAAAGGATTTTCGTAATAAGAGCCGAACTTCCAGAGATTACCTCTTACAAATAAACAATTTAACATCTTGATTGATGTTCATTGGATGAGATTTGAATTGGTTTGAACTTCTTAAAGTAACTTGCTCGTATAAGCAAACAAATTACCTGATCTTGAATTCTGAATTCGAGATAATTGTCGTAAATATTTTTAGAACCTTTTTGATATTTTTATTAGCTGTAAGTCCTCCGTGGACCAAAATAAATAAATAAATACAAATTGCCACTTATAGATCAACTTAAAATTAAAATTTTTGAGTTGGCGATAAATTCAAGTATAGATCGCAACAAATTATCGATTAATCCGTACATTTTCTTTTGCTTCTGATGAGCATTAACTCGTACAAATGCACTTTAGGTAATCATATTGGTGCCACAAGCAATGATTTACATGCCTTCCGTCCCATTTAACTAGCAGTATGTGTAATGGGCTGTCTGTTCACTTGTCTGTTTAGCGCGCAACCTTTTATGAAACCATTCCATTTGCATACGTTTTGCAGGTGTGAATGTGTGAAGTATGTATATTCAGTTTCAAGATTGCATACTATTTGAATAATGCTAAAAAAATACGAAGACGATATGAAAGTGGTTAAAATATTGTTTCTCTTACAGACAGTGGTCCAATGTGCAAGAAAAACAGAGATAGCGCTATGGGCGTATTTATTCTCAGCAGCAGGAAAACCAAAAGAATTGTTCCAAGAATGTCTACAACGCAAGATGCTTGACACGGCCGCCTCCTATTTAATCATACTACAGGTATAATGCAAAGTTCTCAGATAAAACGTATTAGGTCATTCTATTAATGTACGTAATGATTCTGAATTAATTATGTTTTTTTCTTGCAGCTGGTCAAGGTACTTTAAAACAATACTGTCCGCTTTCTTACGCGAATTTCGACCTCAACGTAGACTCGGCCAATACTTATTCTTCCATTCAGAATCTCGGGTAGTTCTGGTTAAAAAAATCAGTGTCTTATATATGGCTATGTTCAAATTACATTGAAGTCAAAATTTAATAAGTGCCTTTTCAATAAATCACTCAATAATCAGCTTAGACTACATAAAGTTAAAGTTGATAATTGTGTAACTGGCAATGAATGTAAATTATCAAAGATTCTGATCTGAAGTATCGTTGAGAGCAAAAACTTCTTCTTTATTTACAGTTTGGATGTAAAACCTCATTAAGCCTACAATTAGCTTATGCTTTTGCCGCATAGAACATTGAACCGTAAGCGTGACGTGGCAAAAGCGAATTTTGAATGTGCTGCGCTCCGCATTCGCTTTTACGTTTGACGTGATGCATACAAGACCATATATCACAAATGTTCGCATCGCTTTTGGTTCGCCATGCCTTCGCTATGTGGCAAGAGCTTTACATATATTCTTTACGACATGGCATACGATATACCTATCTAATATCTTCTCTATTTCTTCAATGAATAATATGTTATGGAATTATTAAAGACCATCTACTTATGCCCGCTTGCACACACAGAGATCTTTTAACTTAGAATCAGTTGCTAATACGAGGATAAATAACAAATATTTGGCCTGACGAGCTGTAACAGTTACTGTAACGTGTTCGGTTACATAACAGTGGTGTTAGAGTCTGGATTGTTTAGACTAACCAGTAAACATCTTGAATAACTTTAAAAGAACTTTTCATGACAGAATATTCATTGAAACATAAATATCGTCTGCTTGATCATCGTTCAATGTTTAACGAGGATGTTTGTTGGTAGAATTTGGAAAGTTCGACGGTTAGCAGACAGCTAGCAACGCAACTGCTCGATACGGCGTTACAGCAGGAGAGGTGGGATCTCGCCAGGGATCTTGTTAGATTCTTGAGAGCTATAGGTAAGATATGATATTCCTTTGAATAGATATAGAACCTTGAGTACTATTCCCGTTTAAAATTTTGTCACACACAATAATTGTAAATGGTAAAATTTTTCATTGTTATTGAAAATTTTGCTAAAAACGGTATCGATACTGGTCTAATTACAGACTAGACACTCACTTTTACAGTCTATACAGGGTGAATTTTTCAAGAGGGCGGTGGATGGCTACGTCCGAAACTATGAGAAGTAGTTTAAAACGGTCATAAGAGTCTCGGGCCCGACAGTATTAGTGTTCATCAAAAGATGAACACTAAAACTGCATCATTAGAGATTTATGATTGACTAGCTGCGCCCCGCGGTGTTAGCCTATGTGTTAATCCAGGGTGTCAGCTTCATGCATACCAAATTTTATCAAAATTGCTCCAGTCGTTTGCGCGTGAAGAAGTAACAAACATACACAGACACTCACAAACTTTCACCTTTATAATATTAGTGATAATAATAAAGTGTGATTAGTGTGTAGGCTCGCGTTCCTCAATCTCACCTGATGGTAAGCGATGACATGGTCGACGATGGAAAACGCTTGTCTAGAAGTAACCTGTTCACTCTTTAATTAAAGTCCCCCAGGTTGCAGCTATCAGGAAACACAGACTCTGGCAGAGATTTCCACTCCTTAGCAGTACGTTCAATGAAAGTATTTCCAAAACGTTTTTGTGCGTATGGCTGGGATGTCTGCCATAAATGTACGGTTGCGCAAATTTTCCTGAAAACCGTCATTGGCAAAGATCCCATAATGCGTTCAATTATTCTAACAGATGGAGTTCCATCTCATTCCAAGCAGGTTTTACTGAAAAAAATACTTTGTTCTATCCTTAGATCCAAACGACGTCGATTCGCCGAGAAACTCGGTAAACGTTCAAGCGAAGTACGGACAAGTGGTACAGTCGCAGACAGTCAGTCCCAATGCCGAAGACCTGTCTGTCATACTGGGCAGCATGCAGGTAACCAGCCGGGTAAACATAGTGCATGATTTTATTATTTTGCATATCATAGACTTATTTCGATTGCTTTCGGTTTATATTACAATTTTGAAGAGCAACGAGAATATTTTTATTTGTTTTAAGCTTCTGGGAAAATCGTATTCAAAACTGATATCGTAAATAAATATCGAAAAATGGAAGCTGCTTGCTTAAAAGGATTATATTGACACTGAAATGAACTGAACAAACACAAATGTTCGTTTTCAACTGCAGTGTTTTTACGGCCTACCGATACTCTGCTCTGCAAGCAAGCATGCCCGCCCTGCCCCGCACCACTCGTCTACTTCAGGAACCTTCCAGTTAGCGTTTGTACGATAACATGTATTAATTGTCCAGCTGGCAGGCGGTCGAGGTCGCAGCTTCAGTACAACGGTGTCCCCGCGCGAGCCGTCGCCCCCC